>JARJLF010001099.1:0-100980 GCA_029378395.1 Mycena leptocephala | reverse complement strand
GTCCTATACCGACGGGCGAGGCCTTCAAATCCGATTGTCACGTACCCGTGGCACCTTTACGAGCATCCCCCATCTGCCATTTTATCTTGATTTTCAGGCGAAGAGTCCTCAAGGAACTAGAAGACAATGCCAGTGGAGCATCGATAATGACGTCTACTGGGTCGCAAATTCGAGGATAAATGGACCAGGATAATAACGGGTTGCGAGGGGGAGTGCTGGCAGACATGGGCGGTGTTCGGCGGCGATACCACCATAGAATCAGCTAAAAATGCAGGATTTATTTGGATCCCGATGAAAATGGGTTCAAACGGGCTGGATAAAGGTATCGCTGACGTACCCCGTTCTATGCGGTCATAGAGAGTTTAGCGAAGAGTCTCCTTTTTCGTCGGTAAACTGATTTTCGGACGATCAAGACAAGTATAAAGCCGCCTGCTACGACTCTACTTTTTACATCCCCGAGAGCAACGTTCGTTTCCGTTGTTACTTGTTGTCTTTCACTGCTTCAATACAGTCACCGTCTCCGTTGCCCGTTGCCCGTCTATTGCCACGTCCTCCCGGCGATAACCATTTTATTATAAGTACCACTCGTCGTACGCGTTCTTTTCAACGTGTAGATTCTTCTACTCACCCCTGCCAGCTGGTCTGCAGTCCCTCATCCATTGTCCACCATGTCCACCAACGGCATCGTTTCTCCTTCATCCTCTGGTGCTCCGTCGCGAGTCACTCTTTCTCTCGGCCATCTCCCGAGCAAGAAAGATATCAAGGCGCCCTGGCCTCGCACCCCGACGCGGGTTCGTTTGTTGTCTCCTCTTCTCTTTGTTCAAACCCAACCAATTTTTTAGGTTGACCCAAACAACCCTCCGTGGCCTGCCTACGCGGATACCATGAGTATTCGTTCGCCCACGCGACGATGCAATCGCGTCTTGCCGACCATCCTCGGCAAGGCAATCGAGGACACGACCCGCACGCTCAACGATCAGTCGTCCGAAGAGAAAGTCGTCGACCTCGTCGCCTGCATCGAGCGCATGGCAGACTCATGAGCGACCTCAGCGGAAATCACAAGCTGCGGCCCATCATCGACGACGACGAGGCCGATGTCGCCCTTTGGAATAAGGAAATCGCGAAATACTTCCAGGGCAAAGGTAGGCGAACTTCGTTTTATTTTTATTTTTTGCGGTTACGTAACCCTTTTCACTCTTGCATTCCTTTCCCCTGCCCACTCCCTTCATCCTTTCCCGTTCCTCCGAGTGCACTCGTACTTCCCCGTGCTGCCCATCCTCGTACTGACTGATCTAAATTTTTTTCGTGTCGCGGTCACGTGGCCATTTCCACTCCTCTCCTTGCCCACCTCATTCATCCTTTTCCGTTCCTCCGAGCGCACTCGTACTTCGCCATGCTGCCTATCCTCGTACTGACCGATTTTTTTTTTCAGATTTCATGAACGCACCTGGTTATTCGCAGAGGCTTATAAATACCGTCGCCTGCACGAATGCTTCAGTACTAGTAAGTTCTGGAAGAGTTACGATGTCTTTTACAGACAAAAGGTAACCAATAAACGTTTGTTTCTTCTCTATTTAACGCGTTGCATCCAGTGCGACACCTTCTCTCGCTCGTCCGAGGCCGTTTTCGAGCTCTCGATGCGTTTTGCCGAGCCGTTCAAATTTCGGACAACCTCTCTCCCGCAGAGAAACTCGAGGCGGAGCGGAACATGTTCTTGGAACTCACCCAAGTCTGTCTCTGGGGTAACTCGACCGACTTGTCCCTCCTCATCAATGACGGAGGAGCAAATCAAGTCCCTCCAATCTACCGGCGGTGATCACCTTGCAGCCACCGAGAAGAACATCCTCGGAAACCACCTCAGCGATCTCTGGGAGGCTGTCAAGGACATGCGCTAAAACCGGCGGCCGTGTAGATTTCGTCCTGGACAATGCTGGATTCGAACTGTATTGCGACTGCGTTTATGGTTCGTCAAACGTCATAAAGTCCTTCTGCGCATATGCTCACTGTCTAATCTGCACAGCCGACTTCCTTCTCCAGAGCGGCCTTGCAACCCAAATCCGGTTCCATGGGAAACGATTTGCGTGGTTCGTCAGCGATGTGACGAGGAAAGACTGGGAATGGCTTCTCAATACCATGGTGTACGGCCAACTGTTCCCCAAGGCTACAGATGTCGAGTTGGAGTCTCTGAGACGCCTCGGGCAGCGCTGGAAGGTAACGATCTTGCACTTTTCCGCAGAATCCTACTACATTGCTCGTTTTAGCAATACGAGAAAGAAGGGAAATGGGTGTACGAACAGCATCCGTTCTGGTGCACCGGCTACATTCTGGGATCTTCACTCCGAGCCCCAGATCTGTTCCTGCACCTCTCGCGATCCGATCTCGTGTTCTTCAAGGGCGACCTGAATCACCGCAAGCTCACGTACGACTGTGCCGCCCCTGCGAGCACGCCGTTCGACGTGGCCATCGGGCCGATGGCGAGCTCGGCGGGCGCGCCTAAGATAGTCAGCCTGCGCACGATCAAGAGCGACGTCGTCGTAGGTCTTGGAGACGAAGGGGACGAGATTGCCGAAAAATTAGACAAGACCGAGCCTGGCTGGAAGATTAGCGGGAAATACGTGAGTTTTGCGCCATGTTCGATGGATGATCGTCATTTATTGACCCCGACACTCAGGCCGTTGTGCTCCTGTCAGAGGGTCGTCCTGGCGAGAAGGTCCGTTTTGCATAGAAAGGAAGCCTTCGGATGCGACCGTTACCTTTGCTGTGAGATTCATGTCTCGGACCCGCTTTTTTACCTACATGCGCTCATGTAGATGCCCTCATTTCTTGAGACTGTACAATACAATAGACGACCCACGAAATGTAATAATGTACCAACGACTTTCTTGTGATTCAGATTCTCCGGATGGATCGGCATCGATGTTCATATGGTGCTGAAAGGAAGCGACATCACAGTGATTGCAACATTCTCAGCCGTCGGTACCGACGCACAACAGCCGACGGTTCGCCTGGGAATCCTGGTTCGCCTTTTTTAGTAATGTAACGGCAACTTAATTTTTTCCAGAGTGGGCGCATCGCATGTTCGTGAGCCATGAGCAGCTTATCTAGAGTTACCCATGCTGAATTCTGTCGTAAGGGTGTAACTCTCCCACCATCTCTATGTAGCCCTTTTGGGAGAGTTGGGAATTCTCCCTTACAGTAATCTCCCTGAGGCAGACGGAGCAGAGCCGGTGCAAACCTTCGCGAGCTCACGATACCGGATCTGAGTATCCTGAGGCACAAAGGTTTGGAGGAATTTATCTAATCTGCCTCTGGAAGACGACAAAAACACGACGATTCGCGACATTTTTGTTGCAACACAACAATCCGGAGGTTCCCTGATGAGAACTCAGAACAAGACAGATGACCTGCTTGCACGCTGTGGAGCCACAAGGTGCGCAACGCGTCAACTCGCCTCAAGCTGTCGAATGCTGGCCCACGCGCCAAGAAAACGCTATTAGAGTCGCCCAAAATAGTGATTCTCAGTAAGTAAGTCCGAGAATAACTCATCCCATCAACAATGCTACCTCAATCGGGTACGGTGCATATCGCGTTAGTTCCGGTCTTGCTTTCAAGATTTACGGCAATTGCTCTGGACTATCTATTATCTGAAGTTGAATGGCGCTTTGCAGTCAAATTTCAAGCAGTTTTTCGTCGGCGGAAGAGGACTCTCCGTTTTCTCGCAACCTTGAATCTTTGATATTCTGGCGAATCAGCTGTCGTTTATATGCTTCTTTCACGCCTAATTGCAGTGGGTCAATATAATCGCCTATTTTTGCTATCTCGTTCTTCTTGATCCACTGTCTTCCATTGTAGCACCATAGAGCACCATTCGCAACTCGTCTGATGCCTCCACAATGGACCATGAGGGACCTTGGAGGCTCCAAGCGCAAGCTGACTTTGGAGCACGTATAAAACCTCTGCGAGACGACATGCAACGGCACCGGTTCACTCAGGTTCACCTCGTCGGAAACGAAACGCAATATGGTTCTCGCACTCACTTTGCTGCCGGCTGTTCTGCTCGCCCTGCGCGTCGCTGCGGGACCTGTCCTTGTCGAGGACAGCTTCATTAGCCTCCCCATTTCCCGGCGTTTCAACTTCACGGGGACCGGGTCTGTCGTTCAGAATGACATTGCCCGCCTCCAGGCCATCAAGACCCGCAAGGCTGCCAAGCAGGGCCTTGCAGCTCGGGCAGTCATCTCGGAGCCTGTGGACAACCAGGTTGTCACCTACATTGTGCGTAATTTTTCATAACATGTCCCTCTCTTCTCTAACGTGGAGAATAGGCCTCTGTCGGCATCGGCAGCCCTGCGACGACCTGTAAATTGAACATATTTTCGTCTCACATAGCAAAGCTGATTGGCATCATTATAGACAGCCTCATCGTCGACACTGGGAGTTCAAACACCTGGGTCGGAGCCACACAGAAATATGTGGTGACCTCGACGTCGACTAAGTCCACTCAGCCTGTGGTAAGTGTCTTTGCCAGTCAATAAATTCCTCAAATAACGCTTCTTCAGTCCGTCAGTTATGGCTCTGGTGAGTACACCCCACACATCGATATAAGCCCCCAACATATGATTCCAAAATCACAGGATCATTCTCGGGTACGTTGCGATATTTAGTAGTTATGCGGCTCTACACTGACATCGTCCTTACTTAGGCACCGAGTATATGACCAGGTCACGCTTGCTACTGGCCTCGTCATCCCTAAGCAATCCATTGGTGTTGCTTCAACCTCTTCTGGCTTCGATGGAGGTATATATTTCTCACCTTTAATGTTGTGGACCCTCGCTGACTTCTGCAACCAGTCGACGGAATTTTGGGGGGATTTACTAACTACAGATCTTATGATTTTGGCTCACACAATTTCATAGAATTGGCCCTGTGGACCTTACCGAAGGGTACAGCGTTCAATCCAGTGAATCATCCATAACTAACCATTAATATTATCGCAGGACCCTGACCCGATCCACCTCTACGCTCATCCCCACCGTCACGGACAATCTCTTCAGCCAGGGAACTATCACTTCTAACTTGATCGGAATTTCCTTCGAGCCCACTACCACCGAGGACGATGTCAACGGCTCGATCGCATTTGGTGGAACTGACAGCACGAAATTCACCGGTTCCATCTCCTTTACGTCCGTAACATCGACCTCGCCCGCCACCGACTACTGGGGCATCAACCAGGCAGTCACCTGTGCGTTATTTTCAACAATGTTATCCCTTCTATTGATTAAAATTTCCGAAAGATGGTTCTACCAGCATTCTCGCGTCCACCGCCGGAATTGTTGATACCGGCACCACCCTCATTTACTTGGCGACGAACGGCAAATACTTTTTCCCCCCTGTGCTTGCATCTTGTTGATGTCTTGACCGACAGGATTCACCAAGTACAAGAGCGCAACTGGTGGTGTTGCTGACTCTGCACCGGTCTCCTCCGAATCACGTCCGCTCAATTCTCCGCCCTGCAGAACCTCAACTTTGTCATTGGCGGTGTTCGTACTCACTCGTATTTCGGGTGAAGCACAACTCACAAGCCAGATTATTTAGGTCACGTACGCTTGACCCCCAATGCCCAGATCTGGCCCCGCTCCCTTAACACTGCCATTGGCGGAACCGCGAGCCGTATCTACCTGGTAAGCTCGTCTCGCCGTGATGCACACCGATCAAATATACTGAATACAATACCACCTAGGTTGTCGCCGACTGGGGCTCCAACTCTGGCGAGGGTCTCGACTTCATCAACGGATACGCATTCCTCGAGCGTTTCTACTCCGTGTTCGATACCGCCAACAAGCGCATTGGTCTCGCTACGTGTGTCCTTTTTTTCAACTTTTTTACGCGCAAATTTAAACTCCTTCACCAGGACACCCTTCACGACTGCTACTACGAATTAAATCACATTTGGATTGGGTTCTGCAACATGCTGAGCTTGCGGAATGTCATCGTGTACTTGTCGATTATTAGTTGTTTGCTGCAATTGTAACATGGATTAGATCAAACAGCGGATAGCTGTGAATTGTGTCTCGTCTTGGTTTTCAGTTTCTATCACAGTCGACGTGTCCAAATCGGAAGTTTAATGGCATAGTAATCGAAAAAGGTACAAAGTTCTCAGCTGCTCTCAATCCGTTTGACGCAAACCGAGCGTGCACGCTTAATATACATTTCATAAAGTCTAATTATCGTCCGCGTCTTGGGAGTGTTGATACATGTAACAAAGAAATTACAAAGCTAGTGATATACGTAGATCCAATGGGCTCAATCCAACTCGTCATTCCAACCCCCGGGGACATGATTAGACGAGTTTCCTGTGGTATCCGAGCTGGATCGTTGGCGAGACGAACCGCCGGCTCCGCTCTGACCACCACTACTACTTGGTGGGCTGCCATTGCCCCTGTAGCCGAATAAGGACTGTAATAAGGCACCACCGGCGCCAGGTCCGGGAGGAGAACGTCTAGCGTCGGGCCCAGTGCCATTGCCACCTGCAGGTGGCGGGCCATGATGCTCTGGTTGGGGAACTAATGCATGTCTGTGGAAATGGTTAGCGCGCCATCCTGAAGGATCGCAAATAATCCTACCGGCAAACAGGGCATGTTCCGCTCGATTTCAGCCAAGGTAAGATACATGGTTCGTGGAAAGGGTGCTTGCATGGTAGAGTTACGACGACCTGCTCGTCAGGATCATCGGTCTCAAGTTTGAATTGGTCCTTGCAAACCGCACAATCTTTTTCGAGTGTCGGGGCTGAAGTCTCGCATGTGAGCACATGAAAGATCTGAAGGATAAACACCCAACATCCAATTTCCAAAACTTCACGAGGTAAATTCTCGATTATTTCCTCAGTTGCAGGTACAGGTCTGCCCGCATTAGATGTTTCCATCAATTGAGTGATAATTTGATCCAAAGCTTCGTAAAATATTTATAGTCCCGGTGCGCAACGTGCAAATGGGGAACTTACCTTCTTGGTTGAAAACGTAGTCTCCCATTCTGCCTGGCTGAGGACCCTCCCCCATTCCACGCGCAAACATTTCTGTCAAATGTTCTCGACCAAGCAGAGCCATCAAATACTGAGCCATTAGCGGGCCGGTGATTGCTGGGCCAGGACCATCTCCCGGACGTCGTTGCATGAATCTGGTCAACGTTGAGAAAATTAAAGCGTTGAGCTTCTAAATTAACTCACTCCGCCATTGTAGGTTGATCGGGATTCTCTCCTCCAATCGCAGCGGGGCCTAAGGGAGTACCAAGCCTTATTGACCTGGCTGGCCCCGAGCCACTTCGAATCTCGAATGTACGTGTGACTCGCGGGCCCTGCAAAAGTAGAGTGATTAGGTTATGTCTGGCTAGTTGCGCCCAACTGACATTAGTCCGTTCAGGGGAACGAGTGGAGGCGCGAGATTCAGAAGCTCCACGGTTAGCCATGCCTTGCAATGCGACTGAGGCTCGGTCAGACGGGAGAAAGCGGTAACGCATAAGTATCAACGAACACAAAAAGGTCTCGAGACCGAGCGGGAACTCGTCCCCACCCATGTCCGGACCACCTTGGCGATGGAATTCTCGTGGATCGTCCGTTGGGTTTTCCATCTACCAATTGGTCATTCATTTCCCGAGGCCAAAGCGCGATTGACCAACTTTCTCTACAAAAGTTCCATGGCAGGATGCACAAACGGGATCCGGAACCTGGTTTGGTTGGTTAATGTTAAGGACAACGCAAGGCACAATACAGACCATCAATGGCCTCATCTCTGCATTGCACTAATGGCAAAGATCAGTAAGAGGCGGTAGGAAGAGATATGATTAGTACTTCATGGCAGTACCAGAGAGGTTCTCGAGAGGACATGATAGACGAGAGCTGAAATCGCAGTGGCGACGGGAGTGTAGCTGTTTATGACGAAGTGCCGAGGTAAGCGATGTCACATCGAATGTGACCCATGACGTGACCATCGTGATCGCGTGTGTACTCTTTTCTTTCTCATTCCAAGCCTTTCTATCGTTTTGTCTTGGGGATCTCCACCTGCCATGTTCTGGAGTAGATCTGTTGAATCTTCAAGCTGACTGTGCAAGCTCTAATGCCTTAAGCACCGAAGCTACACTCCCAGGTACGATTATTCTCCCTCTTTTCTTTTTTTTTTGTGATGATCGTGGTTCCCTATTATACGATGCACTTTCGTGTTCCTGAGATCATATACCGGGTTTACTGACTTTTTCGCGCTCGCGCTTCAATTTTCAAGTTTTTTAGCTTTTACTGATTCCATTACCAGACTCGAGACAACCTCAGAGGGCGGAGACGAGCGTTTGAATGTCCATTTTAGAACTACTTGTATCTTGTTCAAATCTAAGTACGGTACTTGCATGCCTTATGGAAGACAAAATACAGAATCGACGGACCACGGCGTTGCAACGTGTCGTCCAGATTGAGACATCTTGTTCTTCCACGTCGACGACTATTCATGCAACTTGAGTCTGCAGACGTTGTGTCGCTACTCCTGATTTCCTTTACAATCGTTTACGACCTAACGTCGAGAGTCGATTTGCCCAAATACCCGAAGACTATATGGCAAACCTTGAGCTCCCCTTTCCAAAACTTCTTGGAGCTAGAAGACCTTGAGGAACCTGTCGGCGATGAAGCCCGTCGGTCCCGCATCAAGGTTATTTGCCTCGTCGTGCTAGGGCTTCTTCAAGGTGCTGGTTTCTTGGCCTATTTCGTGTACACAACAGTGGTGTTTGAACGAGATGCAACCGTGTCGCTGTTGATTTCTCTTGCGTGGGTGCGTGTACTACTACTCATGGGACATTTGTGGAACCTTACGGCGTGTCCCAGGGATATACATCTTTAAGAATCACCTTGAATCCCCCCCTAACGCCGCCCTATTTTTCCGTTGCTTTTGCGACCATCCAATGTGTTGTCCCGCTCATCCAGCTGAGCCTCGATGTGGTACACGGCGGAGGCGGCCCGAGTAACGCAGTACTCTCCAACATCACGCGTATCGTTGTACCAGCCATCTTCCTTTGGATCGCAGGCACTCTGCCCTGCAGCCCGTAGCGGCATCAACAAATATCGCAGGACCCAAAGATGTTGGCCTTTTTCACTGCCTTTTTCTCTTAATTAATAAGTGTCAGATACCTTCTGTGGCCATGTCGTGCCCAGAGGACAACGTAACAGTATGCCTGATCCCAAGTTGTCGCACAAAGCTCTGATGTTTGGATTTAAGCTGTGGGGATGGGCTACGTTCTCCTTCGTAGAGCCAATCTTCAACTTGGCTAACAAGGGTACACTCAATGATAACGATGTGTGGACGTTGTCTCCCTACTTCAAGCACAAGAATCTATTCAACAAATTCTTAGAGTATCGTGCAAGGCATCCCACTCATTCGCTCATCCGTTTCCTCATCGTCTCAAACTCTCTGGACTTGATTTTAGACATTGTCCTGGAATTATGGGGTATTATTGAGCTCGTATTCGCTAGTTTCATGATGCTTATTGTTGCTTGCGTTAAGGTGCTGTTGTCGGTAATATTGTCCTCGTTAGATTTGGCTCCGTCACTCATACGATTAAAGGATTTGTCCCTTCTTACGCCCTAAAGGAAATTTTGGCCGCTCTCGCTGATCCAACGCCCGAGTCTCGTAGTACCGCTTACTATTGGACGCTGGTCACTTTTCTAGCCCATCTTTCCTTTGCTCAAGTCGCCTTGGTTAAGGGCTGGCACACACGTAGAGCTTACGAAAGGTAAGACTTTGTCTGGTATTTGTTGCAAATCTCTAAGGTTGCGACCTAAGGACGCGTGGCCAATTATTCTGCGCTCTCCACTACAAATCGCTGGTGCGACAGGAAATGAGCGGGAAAATAAACATTCAAGAGGGCGAAGAAGGAGAGGTGAACAACGCGAACCTCGGTCGCATCGTGAATCTTATGCAGTACATGGCGGATTCCTCGTTGTTTCGACTTACGCCTAATGTTTTTTCTTTGTGCATAGAGGCGATTCGTACGCAGTGGCTCAGCGATTCTGGGAGTTCTCTGCAATTTTTGCATCACCAGTGCGACTGGTCATTGCTCTAACATTCCTCTATCAGTCAGCTGTCATTTTTTTTTAATCGTTGCTTTTACTCACCCGTACCTCAGAATTCTGGGATGGAGCGCTCTTTCTGGAGTGGTTGTCGTTCTTTTGGCATATGTTGTGAACTACCCTTTGGCGAAGTACAACATTTACATCACAAGACAATCATGGAAGGCAAAAGATTCTCGCATGGAGAAAGTCAACGAGCTGTTGCAGAATATCAGATTCCTGAAATTCTTCGGCTGGGGTATTTCTTGTCTCTTCCTCTCCGGCGTCCGCTGATTCTCTGCCAGAATATCATTGGTCGGATACAGCAGGTGCAGCGCGGGAAACGGAGTTGGGCTGGCGGGTCAAAGAGAATACAGTGGACACAGTAATATCTTTCATTTGGCACGTTCTATCCCGGCCCGCCCCGATTTATGTTCTAATTTGATTGCAGGACCTGGATACCCTCCGCTACCGCTTTGACATCATTCCTGTGTTACACATTGATTGCTGGCCAGCGTTTAACCGTGTCTAAGGCGTTTACCTCTCTTGCGCTCTTCTCGCAGTTGCAGGAACCGATGACTGCACTGCCCGGGCAATTCTTTGCATTGCTTCACGGTCAGCCTCTCCCCCCGACTACTGGACAAATTTTTAATTTCATTCACAGCCTACGTGTCGATGCAACGAATTCAAGCGTTCTTAGCCGAAGACGAGGTGCCAAAATGGGCTTCAACACTGACCAGCTCAGAGCCTGAAGACTCTAACAGCAACATCGGATTTACCGATGCCACCTTCGAATGGCAGACTCCCTCGCAGGCGGCTTCTGTAACAGTCCGCTTCCAGCTGGGACCTCTGGATGTCGTGTTTCCGAAGGGAAAGTTGACACTTGTTAGTGGCGCCACAGGCTCCGGAAAGACGGCCCTGCTGTCCGCCTTGCTTGGAGGTACGCCGATCAAGTAAAGGAGTCATTATTTTTTTCAATTTGACCTAGAAATCCACTGTGTATCCGGGAGTGTTCATCTCGATAAGTCGCACCACCAGGTTGCATATTGTGCTCAAAATCCATGTAATTACCATTTTGTCTATATTCGCTCCTTGCCAACAGACCTTTAGGGCTCGAGCATGCAACTATTCGAGATAATATTATTTTCGGATCGGCATATGGATTTGACGAAGCCCGATACCAAGCAGTCATCGAAGCCTGCGCCCTTGTTCGTGATCTCGAAGTTTTCGATGCTGGCGATATGACTGGTACAGATTGCCAACCTTCCCCCTTCGGAATTTTTTGCTTAAGATTTCACAACCAGAAATCGGCGAACGCGGTGTTACCTTGTCCGGCGGGCAGCGAGCCCGCATTGCGTTAGCCCGTGCTCTCTATTCTCAAGCCAAGGTAAGACCTGCATTGTACCCCTTTGAAAACATAAATTAATGTCAACTCGTAGTGCATTCTTCTAGACGATCCGTAGGGATTCAAGTGCTTGCTGCTTTTGTAACTAATTGAATGCCAGCCTCGCCGCAGTAGACATGCAACGGCAGCACATCGTGCAGAACTGCATGACTGCACCTTTGCCCGCGACCGTACAATCATCCTCGTTACGCATCACATTAGCTTGTGTCTGCCATTGCTCATTATTCGTGGAGCTGAGTAAGGTCGCGTCCTGCGGCAGGGCACCATCAAGAGCTTCGAAGAAAGCGGGTCTTGCAAAAAGTCGTTGAAACCGAAGACCATGGTTTTCAGGACCAGGAGGAGGACATCACAGTGCAGTAGATAACGAAGCCGATTCTGTATCCCAGATGTTCAGCCGTGAAGAAAGCACGTGGCGACGGAAAGCTCATCGAAGCTGAAGCCCGAGCGGAGGGAAGTTTCCTGGCGAACATATATGACGTATATACGCGCAGCCGGCCTTTTTCGTGGATCCTAACACTTCTCCTGATGTTGCTGATTCGTCTCATAAACATCGGAACCAGGTACTCGGTTCCTCGCTCTCGCTGCTGCGCTAACATCGATAGGTATTCTTGGCTCAATGGGCGAAGCCTACCAGAAGGATATTTCGCATCCTATTTCATCCGCCTTTATTCTTCTGTGCTCCTTGGGACGGCCTTCCTTCCCAAACGTGGACGTCAAGCCATGGCTGATAAATACCTGAAATCTCTTTACTCGGAGCTTCTCCGTCTTGTGTACATCGCACTGGGGTATTATGCCAGTCTGCAGGCGTCTCGTTCTTGTTCCTTTCTCTATTACAGAGATTGACGAGGGCTCCGGCACGTTTCTTCGACGTCACTCCCATAGGCAGGATTCTAACCGTTTCACTACGGACATTAACACTATTGATGGGCACTGCAAAACTCTGCTCGAGCGTGCTTATCTGGGGTTCTCAACTTCGTTGCCTCCTTCAGCGTCATTCTTGTGGTCGTTCCGACCTTCTCTCCATTTGCACTTTTCATAGCGTGGCTCTACATACGACTGGCACCAAGATTTGTCCGCACATCTCGTGATCTTCGGCGTCTCGAGTCCATATCCCTCAGTCCAGCCTTTGCGGGCTCGATGAACTCTTGCTGGATATCACATGTTCGGGCCTTTGGCATGGAACAGCGCTACCAGGACAGGTTCTACGGCAGGGTCGATAAATTCCAGTCATTTGATCACGTTTATGTGAGCGCCTCGTCGTTAACTTCCTGAAAGGAAGCAATGTTTTTCTCACACCGTCCTATCCAGTGGCTTGTCAGTGGATGGCTCAGATGGAGATACGACTGTAGGTGCCTTTATGGAGCATTTCGGTAGCGTTTAACCCTAATTCAGGCCTTGGATCCGTCGTTGTGTTTGCAACAACAATTTTCGCGCTGTGGATGGGCGTGACTAATGGCGCCGCAGCCATAGTTATCGTTCAGGCAGGCATATTTGCCGAGGCTAGTCGTCAACTTGTCAAGTGCGCAGTTGAGCTGTATATACTACTACTCCAGCTTATGTTTTTCTCTCAGGGTTGCTGCTCAACTCGAGCTTGACTTCAATAGCGTGGAACGAGTCATAGAATACTTAGATGTTTCACAAGAGGCGCCGGCTATCGTCGAAAAAAGTAGACCACCTGCCTACTGGCCTTCCAGCAGCGGGAACTCGTAGTAGACAACCTAGTAGTCAGATATGCCCCCGACCTTCCCCCGGTTCTGCGTAACTTGTCCTTTCACTATCAAACCATCGGAGAAAGTTGGAGTGGTGCGTCCTGGTTTTTTCTTGCATGGAGTCAACTCAACTTTGTCTAGGTTGGACGCACCGGTTCAGTTCGCTCCTCCAGAACTACGAAGTTAACAATCTTCAACCTAATAATTACTGTTTCTAGGAAAGTCGACGTTGGCCTTGTCACTATTACGGATGGTGAGCCAATGGGAGGAAAAATCATGTATGTGAGATTTCACGACCGTTACGCCTTTTAACACTACGTATAGTGTGGATGGTGTTGACATATCCAAGATCGGGTTAGAGGACTTGCGAACACGGATTGTAAGGAAATTCTACTTCTACCCAGCCAAATTGACGTTTGTCGGGCAGACGATTGTTAGCCAGGATGTCTCTTTGTTCTCTGGAACAATTCGCAGCAATCTAGATCCGTTGGGAGCGAATACCGATCAAGAGTGCTTGGATGTCCTCGAGCGTTGTCATTTGACACCTCTGCTGAGACATCATGCCAGCCCCAGCGAACCTAGTCTCCTCGATATGCCAGTTAATCAGGGGTCTCTCAGCGCTGGTGAACGACAACTAGTCGCTCTCTCTCGGGCCATTCTCCGGAGAACCAACATAATCATTATGGACGAGGCAACGTCTCAGATTGACTCGCGTCTCGATGATCAGGTCCGTTTACTTCGCAGAATATCCAGGGAACTATGTAAACGGCTTGGTAGATTCAACAAACCATACGAGAGAACTCTCAGGTGCTATTGTCATCACAATCGCCCACAGACTCAAGACAATCATGGACTACGATCGTATCCTCGTGCTCGATGATGGAGAATTGCTGGAATTTGGGTCTCCAAAGATGTTGCTGCAGAACACGGTCGGAGTCTTTAGAGAAATTGTCGTAAAAGTCCGGACTGGCCGCTGTTTGCGGCCGTTGCAGGGAGCTGAAATGACAATGCATGTATGCCCCTATCCTGGTGTTCCCGTGATCGTGTTCAGAACGCGTTCGTGCACCGCCACACAAAACCTCGACTCTCCGAACGACAACATTCGTATCACGACAAGTCTAATGCCACCACAAGCTAGGATTCTGCAATTATATGTCACGCTGGTCTACTTTGCTATGTTCTTGCACACCCTCTACACCAAGAAACGAGCGATGGTTTGCAAGGGTTGGGAGGTCTCTTTGGCGGCGATGACGGCGACCCACAGGCACCATCCGACCCAGAAACGGAAAAGACACCCCCGAAACATCCTCATTTGCCTGTCTTCCCCACCGAGGGTCTTGGCGGGCTTCTCACTGCTGAAGGGAATCCGAGCATAGCCTCCAGCCTTCAAGCCACTATTTCCAGCACGTCCCGCGCAGCGTCTACTCTCAACTCTGCCACTCAATTCAGCACTACCACCCCTAGTTCTTCGTCCACTACTTTCCCCTCGCCAACGATAACGATAGGTGTCCCGAAAGAGGCACCCAGCATGCCTCCCGCAGAAGCAACCGAATGGAAGGTTATAGGGATCGCGGCTGTGGGCATAGGGTTGATCGCTGGCGTCATGCTTTCCATTGTCTTCTTCGACTCGTGGTGGGGATTCTTGCTCGCTCTAGTTGGGAAGAAAAAGAAAGACGGTAGAGAAGACATGGTACCAGACTGGGCGGAAGAGATTGGGAGTTCAAGATTGCAAGCGAAGACGGCCATCGATATCCTACGCTAGCGTCTTTGGAATCCATGACGAGGCCAAAAGAGGACCTGAACCCGACGAGTCCATTGATGTCTCCATCTCCCAATCCCCACCTGGTACTTCGTCCTCCCTCGCTATATTTGCCAGTCGTCGACCCACACCCCCTCGAACCTCTTTTCCGGCGGCCAAGCGCGACAAATCGCCCCATGCTGCACGACCCGATGTATCGACCATGAACTCTCTCGACAACCACCCGCAGAATGTCAACCTACTCCTAGACCACCTTCAAGAATAATGAACAATCTACCATGTATTATATACGATTCCTGAACCTGTATTACCGGTGTTTGCATCACTTCATTTATTTTCAGACGGCTGTTCTGCAGGGATGGCTTTCTCCAGATAATTGGAGACAGCGAGTCCAGTCGCGGCAAACAGAGCCATGGCAATCGAAAATTTCATCCGCGTATTCGCAGGAAGAGCTACAGCAACTAATTACAGGGTCGCTTTATTGGAGAGGGTGCAATCCCACCTAGATATGACTGCCAAAGGGTGCGGTCGGCTACAGTCTCTGGTATTGGTTTCCGGTTATTTTTTGCTGAGGACATGTTGTGCGCACGCGTGGCTATCCGGGCGAGTCGGCTGATATCTTTCTGTGGGTTTATTTTGTTCTCGTATTTAACACACGTCTGTTGCCTTCGCGAGGGATTCAACGCTATTCAACCCTCTGGATGATCATTGAATATTGACTGATCAAGATTGGGAGTAATTTCAGATACCAGTAACGCGTTTGATTCCGTGTCCCGTTCTTACTTGCCTCCGTTTTCTGCTACAACCAGGTGGTTACGGGCGGCGGGGGACAGTAACGGTTGTTGTTGCGGTTAAATTGGGTTTTGCTCCTTTGGTATGATGTGATGCCTTGTTTCCTCACACTGTCCTCGAGGCATTCACTGCTTTCTTCCGTACGCCCGTGAGGAACGACAGTGACGAAACTCACGACCCAGAAGGTGACGACGAATTCACGACGGCTGTAATCCTACTGCCCCTTCCTCTTTCTCCTCGATACCACTTCACTCGCTCAACGCGTAGAACGCATGAGCGATGGATTCAACAACTACCTTGACGAAGTTATCCACGAAATCTTCACGTTCCCTCTCCACCGCCCCCATTATTGTGCAGCTCGATACCGATATTGGCCATGTCGATGAGTTCCCACCGTCCCCGACACGCCCTGGTGTGATGACAAGGGCACTGCGGCGGAAGAAACATCTCTCGATATACCGTGCATCTGCTCCTGTTCAATCCCCAGTAGCGGAGGTGGCCATCGAGATTCCCTGTGTTCAGCGCCCGCAATCGATGATCTCTCCGGCATCTGAGGAGGAGCCCATATATCCTCCAACAAAGCCGCAGATGCACAACCGATCTCATTCGCAGCCTACCCACATCCGCCTCGGCCATCCCAGCCGTCCTTACTACTCCGCCATTCGCAAAAATATGTCCCGCCCTAATTCACCTTCAGCGAATGCTTCGATGAATTCTTCGCGACCTGCCTCCAGGTCGCGACCCAATTCCGTGGCGATGGAGCCTTCACCCTCCTTAGGTTATCTACCGCATACCCCGGATACCACAGACGACGATCACACCTTCATGTTGCCCACGACGGCTCACCGTGCCTCGTCGTCCAGAATTTCTTTCGGTTTTGGTGGCGTCGGCTCCTCAGCCTCTGCATTGCACTCTGGCTTCTCTGTAAGTGGAGAGATGGAAATGCGGATGGCCCTTGCGGCTCTTGCCAGGGGAACCCGCCAGGAGGCTTCCGACTTCCAGTTCCAAGAAACCGGAAGGATGCAGAACTCTGTCAGTGGGCGGGTCAGGAAATTAGGAAGAGGATTGAAAGACCTCATTCGCAGGAAACACGATACCAGTCAGTGAATGGCTATGAACTTTCACTTTCGCTTTGAATATCTTTATTGCTTGGACAAAACCCGCTATGCTACCATGTACTCCTGGACCGCTGTCGTATTGCTATCCTAAACCCAGCCGCTAGTCTTGATAATTACATTACACCCAATTAAAACTGTACATTTTTGCGAGATTTGTGTATTTGGGAGATGACATAAGTTGCATGTCGCACTACGATGAACTCATTTTTCGCTCTCTCTCCAACATGGCATCGAAGCTGGCCTGTTCAGCTGCTCGATCGCTGCCTCGGAAAGTCGATGGCTCCGAAGACCGTCCAGTCTGCGACTCGGATTCGTACTGTTTGGATAATGGGGTACCATCGGGTCTCCGGCCTTGACGAATGTTCTCCCAGGCTTTACTAGGCCCATCAACGCGTCGCGCAGCAGCGCGTATTTCATCCCAACGCGACTTTGCGCGTGGTGGTGGTACAGAGGCTGTGGAGGACACGGGTGCAACGACCGGTTGTGGCAGCGATTCGGGCAGGGACTCTGGCGGCGACTCTGGCGGCGCCTCCCCGTAAGGCGTGTCTGGGAACGGGGTTAAACGAAACAGAATGGAAACGAGGCTGTCTTTAACTTACCAGCTTCCTTGTGGAAAGAGAATTCCTCCCCATCCCTAGACGACAACTCTCTGCTCAAGTTGACTGCCCCGGGTACGGTGTTAACCTTGCGCTTTACGTTGTCCATAGCGCGCGAGAACCCGTGAACGTTTTCGATAGATGAAAGACCCTTTTGATGCCTGGACAGTCGCATTATGCTGCCCAACATCTTTCCACCCGTATAGCCCGCAATTCCGACAGTAAATGTAGGCACCTTGAAACGAGTATAAAATGCGGTTCCCAATCCAACAATCGCGTAACCTGCGAGCTTATGCCAGATTTTAGAGCCAGCGCCGGGAGTCTGAGGATTTGGTGACGAACATCGTAGTACGGAGCAACACGTAAAGTACCCATTAACGTGTCGTAGTCTTTGCGAGACAAGTTCCCGTTTTGCAGCTCGGGGTCAAGGAGCGACTCGGAGTGTTTACGGTTGCGAAAGGTTTGTTCCATCCACGAAACATTGTATAAGAATTTATCGGGAGGACTGTTCGAAGTTTGACTAGGATCGGTGTCAGTGGTTGGGGACATGAAGTGAAAGATTGGCGGAGGAATAGCCCGGGTTCACGTGACAATCTGACTTGTCCTCCCCACCCATGGCACCGAAAGAGCCGACGCGACAGCAATTATCTTCGAGGCTCCAGTACAGCCAGAACACTCCCCGGTTCTTGCAGAAACTCCAGAATCGCATCGCTGGAGTTCCGGATGAGGACGAACAATACGACGACGAGTTTGAACCAGACGACGGCTCCGGTCGTCCGCCCATACCGCGACGTCCCGCCATTCCTGAACGGCCAGATGACGATCCCGGGAGCGCGGATGAAGACGATGGCGACGAAAAACCGCAGGTCGTCGTGTTACGAGAGGGAAAGCATCTCACGGAACGGGAGCCGAGAACGTTAGACGGCAAGGTTGGCACACGACTGTATTAATACTTGACAAACATTGTACTGAGGACGTTTATAACCAGAGAGAGGTCTTCCACCGCTTCCCGACCCCGCTGAATCCATGTCAAAGCCACCCGGGTCAGAAACAAAGGATAAAGCTTCGTCTAAAACGAAGGCGCCAGCCCCAGCCTCTCCTTCTCATCCACGAAGAATAGCTTTAAAGCTGGTGCAGCGAAGAGGAAGGCGGCTCTCATCGGAAGTAAGAGTGATGGGACGGGCGAGTCGCAGCCAAAGAAGAAAGCGAAGAAAGAAAGCAAAACTCTACTCTCATTCGGCGACGACGCGTAGATCGCACGGTTTCAGTTGCTGATTCCTATGGCCTTCTCTCTAAGGTTAGTGACCATGTTGGCATCTTGTCTTGCACCGACTCCCGATTTTCTTAGATCGCTGCAGCTGCGTCTCGATGTCTGTCTATTCGCCCGGTGGTTACCGCGGTCTGTGATCTGTCGACTGTTTCCTTGCATGCAGAGGTACCCTTTCTGAGCCATATTCTCGACCATCAGTGGCGAGTGGACTAGAGTGCGACTACCTATACCCGATTATACCCGATCTCCATCTTCGCCTCGAACGTTGTCGTAGGGACTCATGCATACTATCCGAGACCCGTCGCAAAGACTCCTTGACGACTCGACAGTACCCTGATAAGTGTTATATGCATGGAGTCATACAAACCATTCCGGGTAAGATACAACACCGTCTTTAAACCACTAGTGTTATGTCACTAATAGCGTGAAACCTCGCCCACGTCCCAGATACTAACCCAGATGACCGCCGAATATCCCGCGTGGGGGGATTGCGGAAATTTATCGAGGTTCCCGGAAGGTGCAGGGTGAGTTTATGCGTCTTGAGAGAATCCCCTTCCGAAACGCGTTCAAAATATACAGTTGAGGGGTTTGGGACGGTGACTGTATTGCGTCTGCATTTATGGTTCGTCAGACGTCATTTTTAAATACTTTTGCGCATATGCTGGGAAGGCTACAGCCAAGTGGGAAGCCTCTGGTAGCGAGGCGATCTCACCGCAAGCTCACCGACGACTGTGCGGCCCCCGCGAGCACGACATTCGTAAACATCAAGTTATTTCATGTCACGGAATCATGTTGGCAGCCTTCCGAATTTTCATCACTGTTGTTCCTGGCTGTCCGATTGCGGTCAAAGCGTGGGCTCGCATTCCCTTTAAGGAAACCCCGTTGCCCGGTCCGCACATCCGCTGTCTCATGGTAATCACGGGCCGATCGTGAAATTTTAACTTTAGCCCCGGACCCGAAGTCAAGCCCCTTTTGACCGAGTATAAAGCCAGATAATTTTGTCAGCCGCTTACCCGCATCTCCCGCACCCCGCATCATCATCTTTTACCGTATCTGCTGCCTTTGCATAGGACCCTGGGCCGCAGACCCAGCCATCGATGCCGTCCCTGCGGCCCTGCCTGCATCCCCTGCTGAAGCGAGAGCAAGTCGTTGGAGGTGTTCATTGTATTTTCCTTGCGCGTGGCTTCCAAGTTCCAGCTCTGTATCCTTCATGCGTGCAACCTTGCTTCGCAGGAGGGATTTGAATGCGGCGGCGGCTGCTTCACGGGAAAGGTGGCTACCAAAATCGAGAACACCAACATTCTGCGGTGGCTGACTTGCGCGGTGTCCGCAGGCACAGTTTTGACTAGAGGGCATCCCATCTCGAGTGACTGCCAGCTAGACTGCCATCAAGGGCTCACCGGATTGGTACTTATGAGGAGTGACTGGCCTTAATCGAAGTTCCATTTCTTTCAACCAAGCGGCGATTTTCTGGCTGGCTTGTACCAAGCATCCTGGACAATGTTTTTATTAAAGATGGCGCAAATTCCCCTCGCTCTTACTATGCCCACAGGCAGTCAAGGATCCTGGTCTAGCTTCAAGACCTCGGGTTAAATGGTAGTTTGGATTAATGCTGAATAGCTACAAAAACGGAATACATACCAATAATTGTAGTAATAGAGAGTCGCGCTTCAGACAAGGAGCCCCTATCTAAATCGGGATGCAATGACACACCCGATGTGACAAATCTGGCTAAGCAGCAAATCGCGTCTCGTCCGCCACTTTCACTCCCGAGTAAGGACAACCACGACATGTTCACTGGCTTGGTGCGTTTGTTCGAATAGCTATTTCACTACCGCTAATCCTTTTCGTAGATTGAACACCTGGGCACGGTGTCCTCCGTGCAACTCGACGATGCGGGATGCACAATGACGATCGCGGACGCTGCGGTGATCCTAGGGGACTGTCATATCGGGGACTCGATCGCCGTGAACGGCGCGTGCTTGACGGTGACTGCGTTCGATGCTGCGGCGGAGGGGGGGTGGTTCAAGGTGTGGCTCGCGAATGAGACGCTTGAGCGCACGGATTTGGGTGAGTCACATCTAAATGGACTGAGGAGTGAATAATGTTATGCTGGTGGTAGGGGAGCGCAAGGTGGGTGACCAGGTGAACCTCGAGCGCGCGATGGGCGCGCATGTGAGGTTCGGGGGTCATTTTGTGCAGGTGCGCACGTCCACTCGCGCACCTATGTGCGGCTGACAGGAATATATATGTATGGCGCAGGCGCACGTCGACACAACCGCAACAGTCGTAGAACGCACATCGGACGGGGACTCGCTGCGGCTGACGTTCGAGTTTGCGGAGCCGACGGCGGGGCGGCCGTCGCTCCTGGCGTACCTGATTCCTAAGGGCTACGTGACGATCGACGGGGCGTCGCTGACGTTGACCGGGGTGGACGACGAGCGGCGGCAGTTCAGCGTGATGCTCATCCAGCACACGCAGGAGAAAATCACGCTGGGGAAGAAAGGAGTGGGGGCGACGGTGAATATCGAGGTGGACATGGTGGGCAAGTACGTCGAGAAGAGTGTGGTTGCTGCCCTTGGGGGCGGCGAAAATGCACAACTGCGGGCGATGGTCGAGGGCATTGTCGAGTCGGTGCTGGCCAAGAAGGGCTCATCTAATATTCTAATAAAGTGTATTTTGCGGAACTACAAGTGCTGTAGCGCGTTTTGGAATGAATCACCGAGTCTAACTACAGCCTTCGCGTAAAAGGCAAAGGTTGCTCGAGACGACGAAACCAAGTCGACAATATTCCAGCGACGACATGATAGTTCTGAACAAAAAGGGAAAGAGTACAGATGATCTAATCATTTGGAACTCTACTTCTTTCGCTCTGAACCAGTTTCATGGAATCAGTCCAACCAAAGCGAAAGGCAATAAATCTTCTCTTTTCTCTTCTCTTTCTGACCGTTTATTGCGCAGATTACAGTAGTTAAAGTTACAGAGGCGACCCCGCAGCGAAATCATGTCTCCCGCTCCCCGTCACCGTACAAGTACCCCGCTGCCCCATCTCCCACCTTTCGGCCAAAGGCAAAGGTTAATAGCACCGCAACCTCCAATCTCGTCGCACGCAAGGCCACCAGCGTCGTCTCCTCCACCGCCGTCAGCAGAACTGCATCCGTAAAAAGTTCCGCAAGCACCAGCACAACCAGAACAGGTACCAGCCTCACTCCGCGCTCTGGTTCCCCTTCAAAGCAGCCCTCGCCTATCCCGAGGGCCCGTGCAGCCATAACGCGCGGAGTAACTGCACGGGTTGGCCCTCAGGAGTCCCGCAGAGGTTCAGTTACAAGTGATTCCAGCCAAGTGTACGCGTCCCGGAGCGCCGCTTCCTCCTCACCCGCCACCGTATCCGAGATCCTCGACCTTTCTGACGAGGAGCAACCGAATCCGGTTGTTTCCCCGCGAATCACCGCTAAACTCTCGAAACAGAGCAGCAACGAATTTCCACCGGCCTCGCCGATACCGCCAAACTCCTCCCTGCGCGCCCAGACCCACCGAGCACGCGTGCCCTCAATATCATCTAATGCCTCCTCCGCGTCCTTTTATTCCGCCGCCACCCCCGCAAATCCCCATCGATTCCCTTCTCCGCGTACAAGTCCCCCCTCAAGTGCAGGCGTCTACTACCAGCCGTTCCCGCGCGACGATGCCAATGCCAAGTACCCACGGATCAACGGTGCCGCCAAAGTCGATCCCGCCACGATTCCCCTTCCGCCACATTCCCCGCCCACGTCCGCCGTGTCCTTCTCCTCGCGCTCCTCGCGCTCACCCTCTTCCGTGTCATATGCGACCGAGTCGGGCACCAGCCAACTCAGTGCACCGCGTCCCGGCAGCGGGCGCGACGCGACCGACTCCAACATGCGCACGGGCCTCGAGAACCTGATGCACTTTAGCGGGATGCTTCCGACGGCCGAAGACGGCGGGGGCGACTCGGAAGACGAGGATGATCGGGAGGAGCGCGTGGAGCAGCTGCGCGCGAGCACCGCCGAGCGCAAGGTCCGTGCTGAGGCCAAGTCCGTGCGGAAGGTATGTTTATTTTTGTGCTGCCCCGCTTTTCACGCGTCATTTTAAATTGCCCACCCACTCGTAGATTGCGGACCTCGAGATTACGAACCGCTCGCTGCTGGCGATCAACACGTCGCTCGAGCAGACGAAGCACCGCCAAGCGAAGGAGATCCGCGAGCTGCGCCGTAAGCTCCGCGAGTCGCGTCTCATCCTTCCGCCGCGCGCGTTCCGTGCCGTCAAGTCGTCGCTCGACCACGATGACACCGCCGACGAGGACGATGACGAGCCGGAGGAGGAGGAAGAGGTGGAGGAGGCGGAGAAGGAGCGCGAGGCACACGATGTGACGTACCGCCGCATCAAGGTTATCCTCGAGGGCCTCCTCGAGACGGGCAGCCGCGCGCTCGAGACGACGCCGCAGGATTTTCCCGAGCCCGTCAAGATCACCAAGGTCCTCAGCGCGTACGAGGTGCCGCACCTGCACGACGACGACGAGCCTGAGCCGCCTGACGCGAGTGGGTCGCAGGCGCCTGCGTCCCCGTCGCACGTCGCGGTGCCGGACAACAGCGATGAGGTGGGCCTGTCGTCGGAGGACGAGGTAGAGGCCATGACCCTCCCGCGCGACTCCCCGCCCCCATCGCACCCACCATCGCCCCACGCACCTACGAGCGAGATAGACCTTCACAATAGAGCTTGATTGATTTATTGCGCTGGGTGTACACTGAGTTGTACAGAGTTATAGATACCCATGCATCTCATCCATGACTTCGGAATCATACCGCATACACACTATTTAAAACTAGCAGTCTAACTAACGAATCCGTCCGTTGTACAATAAAGAATACGTCGAGAAGCAGGTTACTCGTTGTCCCGTATCTGCTGTGCCCGCTTCGCGAGCTAGAATAATCGAGATTAGAGAATTACCACAGACCAACGAAGGAAAAAACGTACAGCTGCGGCTAAATCCATGTTCGCCCCACCGATGCCGCCAGCTGGTTTCGACGCCCCACCAGACTGTGTGGGCCGCGGCGCGGTGGGCACGGCTGGTTTCCCTGGCACTTTTGGCGCGGGTTTCGTCCCAATTGGTGGTGCAGGCTTAGGCTTGGCCGCAACAGGCGGCGGCGGTTTCGGAGCCAGCGAGCTTCCCGGCCGAGAGCTCGCGGGGGAGTCGCCTGAGGATGACGCGGTCGGCGTCTTCTTCCAAGGCGTCGCGGATCCGTTCCCCGCCGCCATCCCCGGAAAGACGGATACTGGCTTGGCCGACGCGTCGGCCGTGACCGGAGCGGCGCGCACCGTATTGGCAGCGGGCTTCGCGGGCACGGGGCGATTCCGCGCAGGCGGGGGCGGCGCGGCTGCTGCTGGCGCAGGGGCCAGCTCCAAGTAGTTATTGGGCGCCCATCCCTGCACACCACCCTTCTTGACCAGCCACCAGCCGTTGTCATCCTGCTCTACTAGCTCCACCAGGTCGTCTTTCGCCAGGCTCATCTCGCCCTCCTCTCCGGCGAAGTCGAATTTGGCACGATACATCGGCACCGCCGGTTTCGCTGGCGCTGCTGGGGGAGGAGGCGGTGGCGGCGGTGGCGCCGCGACACTGGCGCGTTTCGTTGGTGGAGCACGAGCTGCGGCTGCGGCCGCGGGTTTGGGAGCCGAGGTCGCTGCGGGAGTGGCCCGAATGACTGGCGTGGGTGCAACAGATGGCGTGGTTTTTCCTGGAAGAGGTCGGGCAGCTGGCTTGGGTCGTGAGGCAGGTTTCGGCTTCTAGAAATTCAGACCAAAAATTAGCAGGGATACTCGATGTGCAACAAGCAACCAACGTCAGATGGACCTCCGGCCCTGAGCAATTTGCCTTGAGTGATAGGCCGGACGATACCCGGTTTTCTTTTCGCAGGGGGACGAGAAAGACTGCCTGCGGGCTCGCCGGTAGGAACATGCACGGTGTGGCTCTTGTACATATCATCCTTCTTGACGGTTTCATCTCTCAGGAACTTGATCTCGGCCTTCTTATCTTTCTTCTTGGAGTAGGTTATGCTGGAACATGCCTGTTAGCGGTGAATAATTGTATTTTAAAGAAATCACATACGCTGGCGCGATCATCAGGTTGATGCTAGCCTGGGTCAGAGTCAAGAGATTGGCGGCAAGTTCCGTCTTGAAATAGCAGCTGAAAATGGGGTCTCCTTCTTCAGTCGTGTTGCCATTCAAGCACTTTGACGATCTTTAAATAATTGCACCCATGATCGTCGAACACTGCTCACCATCCAATCATCTCGCAAACTCGACATTCCGATGCTTGTAATGGTGACCAGTGGAATTTTTCTTTCCAATGTTGTTTCGTTGCGGCCATCTTTAGCAACTGTGACCACGATGTGAACAGCTTTCTGGGTCTACAGAAAGTGTCAACCAATGACAACTGCACAACCCAACTGTTACGAACCACAACAATAAACCGGGGACTGGGTTTACTGGAACGACCGAATTTGGATACCAGAAGTTGAATTCTACCACTGAACGTGACCTGGTCGTCTGAAGTGGAGATCAATAGAGAATGAGACCAGGAAAAATTCCAACTCACTTCCGATGCCACAAACCGAACTCAGCTCTTCACCAAGGGGACTCTTGCCATTGACGTCGAGATAATCGCCCATGAAACGTCGATAACTGAGTAGACTGAACCTCCGCCGTTCTTTCCGTCCGGCAAGGACCTGGTGTCCATAATCTCGAACTTGCGCGTACACGAGCGCTTCCTTGTTGTTTTTCCAAAACCTCTGGATACGCCGTGCGCATTCATGCTTGTATCGCATGTAGTTGCGGAAGGCACGTTGGATGCGACCAGCCATGTTATGCCAGTATCGATCACGCATCGTTTCAAGAGCAAACAACTAACGGGATAGTTAATGGATTGCCAAGTCAAGGGTAATACGACTCACAGTCTCAGGATTCTTGATGAAAGCCTTTGTTACACCCATTTGCCACTCGTCCTTCGCGATTCCAGTGTCTTTCAAGATCTGTTCACACCCCGATTTGGCATCCCCATGCCAAGTATATTCGCCAGCATAGGACGTTTGGGGCGAAAGCAGGTAAAATCGTTCCACCATCTTCTCGAAGGTATTCCTGTAAGCGAAACCAGCCCTACGTACACGAATATTCTCTTGCAGCCCCAGGTACTTGATTTGATGCAAGATGGCTTTGGTGTCGTACTCAGAGCCACTACGGTTCTGATTTGGTTTGATGGTACGAATGTACGATGGCTGCGCCTTCATCAAGTTATCAACAAGGGCTCCAGCAGACGCCTGGGCTCGGAGTCAACAACGGTGCATTGAATGAAGATTTGAGCCAACCTTGATGCGATCACCTGCAGTCGGGGGTCTCTTCTTGCTATTAGGATCTGGACGATCTGGGAACAATGTCTGCAGGAATTGGTTTCCGCTGCTGGCCACAAGATCAAGCAAATCTTTGTTCAGCGAGTCCTTATTCTTGTCGGTCATACCGGAAACGTTGTACATCACATCTCCGGCATAGTGGCGGACCAAAAACTGCGAGCCGCGGGATTCGAAATGCGGGTTCGAAGCAAGTGCAGACGCCCGCTGCATGAAACTACTGTCTGCTGCGCTGGGGTCTGCGTGCGCTGTTGCACAAGCATCATTTAAAGCAGCAAATATTCCTGGTGGTCGGCGCTCCTCGATAAGATCGCACACGATCTTGTTGTTGAAGTATTTGATGGGGTTCCATTTAATTTGCTCCCGGACGTATTCTTCTTGTTCCGTCTTCAGTGTCAACTCGATGAAGATTTGTTGCAGTTTCTCGTTGACGTAGTTGATGCAAAGCTGCTCAAAAGAGTTGTCCTCGAAGATTTCAAACCAAAGATATCCTAATTAACCGTCAGGGTGCGAAGAATTAGAGACGATGAAAAACATACCAGAATGCCGATAATTTGGGTGTGGGCGGATCGTGGTTTCATGAAACATTAATTCTAGACACGATCCATTCAAAGAGGTTGTTGTATATTGCCTTGGCAAGGGCGTCTCTCGCAGAAGACGCCTGTGCTGGGTTGAGAGGGACATCATAGACGGATCCTCTCCGACCACCACGCTGGGTTTCGACAATTTTCGAAGTCAGAACCTTCTGCACAAGAGCGGCGTCCACTTCCATCAGGTAGCCGACAAAGTCAGTGACGCCTGCGTCGGCAATGGAGGAATTGCCGTCGTCCATCTCACTGAACTGAACGTTCCCCAGCCACAAAATTATCGCAAGCATGCGGAATATCTCGTTTTGTTCGTCCGGACTAAGTCGATGACTTGCATCGCTTTCTATTGCAAGTAAGGGTAAGGTGAAGAACAAGAGACACGATTCTCACAATAGTTTCTCCATAGTCCTCGACATCATCAATGTCGTTTACATCCAGGCAGTTGCTTTGACTAGTGTAAACATATGCCTCCGGTCCTTGTAGACCGAACATTTCTGGCAAAAATGTCGGTGTGATGTACATCGAAACCTTAATTTCGAGACTCACCGCGTTGGTCGCTCGTGGCTCCTTTGGTAAACTGGTAGAAGATATGAAAGTCCCGCTCATTTTCTATCTGCCCAACGACCCGTCCTTTCTCCAACAGATAGTTCGTGATTTGAGCACCGACAGGTTCACCATGTGTGTTGAACATTATCTCGAGATATTTCCCCTGAAAACAAGGCGGAATAAGCCTGGAACAACCACAGAGACGACGTGACGTACGTGTCGACTTGAGTTGTTGTTTCGAAGGGTCTTCGCGCATCCGAAACTCTCGAGCAGTGGATTTGTGGCCAACACCATGTCCTTGATCTCCTGGATACTACTATCCTGCCCACCAGACACGGCCGCGATGTACTGCATAATTCGCTTGGCGGCCTCTGTCTTCCCAGCGCCAGATTCCCCTGAGATGATGACACATTGGTTTTCGTGGTAGGCATTCATGTTATAGTACGACGTTTCCGCGATACTGAAGACATGAGGAGGGACTTCGAGACGATTCTTTCCTCGATACTTTTGCAGCGTTTCTTCCGTATATATGCCAAGATCTGGGGATCGCTCCAGTTAGTTAAGTGCTCGCGGCCATGGAATAGGACGACTTGACCTCTAAATGGGTTGACTGAGATTAGGACAGCGCCAATGTAAGTATATATCTCGGCATTGGTCCATCGTTTCTGGAGATTCTCGTTTATGCTCTCATTGCTGATAGTGGTGAGCAATGTCATATCGGAAACCCCGACTTGCTTCTTCTTGAATCCCTCCTTCCAATCCGCCTTGTAGAAGCAGGGATGAGATAGTGTCAGGGGCGAGAGGTTGACTACGCGGTACCTTCGCGACCTTGCCAGCTTGGCCACCGCCTTTCTTTGGCGCGGCTGCGGCTTTCTTGCCCGCCTTCTTCGATGGCGCCTGAGTGGCTATTCAATACACAATTGGTGAGGGCGGGCATGAGAACGCTAACCATGAATTAGAGAGGGAATGAGGTTAAGTAGGGAGAGGTTGTAAGGAAGTAATTTGAAGTGATCGGATGTGCTCATTTAGCATAAACACTGCCACCCGCAATGTGGCCAAGGTGCTGCGCGCGGCAAGGATGGCTCATTCTGACTATACTTTACAACTATCCTCATGTTTTTACACTATCCATCATACATTTGAGGGCCTCCATGGCCGGTCGAAGTACAGCCTCGCCGGGCGAACTCTTCACAACATTTACCAGACCTTGTACGAGACCTGCTTCCCCAGCTTCTTTCGCAATCTGTTTCCGAGTCTTTTCATTCTGAATGCTGAGGAGTACGTTGCGTGCGCAAACGATGCCTCGGTGAACAAGCCCAGGGTCGCTCACCATGCTTCCCTCCTCGTCATCATTTTGAGGGCAGGTTGAGGGATCTATGAGTTGCGCGAGGATTGGGAGCATCCGATGGCGCTCGAGTTGAAGGGCAACCAGACCCTCGCAAGCGCTGGGTGCATCCGTCAACGTGGCGAGAGCTCCGGACGCTGCTAGACGAGTTCCCAAATCTGCCACGTCCGACATAGCCAGCACAATCTGGAGTTTGGATTTTGTCCCACTCGTATTTTCAACCCCTCCATACCTCTCGAACACGGTGTCGGATCCAGAAATAAGATTGCAGATCAATTCCATTGACGCTCTCCGAACCAAAGTGTGTTCCTCGAGAAGTAAGAGTTCCACGCTGCCAAGTAGCCCATCTGCCTTAGCCACGCGTGAAGCAGTTTCGGCGCTATGCGACGAAAGGTTTGTCAGGGCCATTAGAGCCTCGAAGCGCTGCAAGAGGGTGGCGGCCGGATGCTGGAGCATGATGGAAAATGGGCGAATCGCGTCGTAGACTGCACCATCATTGGGTCCAAATACCTGAACAGGAGATGAGGTTATTGCAAGCTTGGCTAAAGCCTGAATAGGCTCCAGATGTATGGCGTCCAGTACAGCCTTCGTTTTCGACGAGGTGTCGACTGACAATGTGGACAAGGCGTGCTTGATGATGAGTCCCAGCAGCTTCGCACCTCCACTTTGAAGAACCCTCCCTCTGTTCTCCCTATCCTCGACGATATTCAGCAGCGCCTTACCAGCTACCACTCTGATGCCGAGACTCTCCGCTCCAGGAACGGCACCTGGAAAGACGTCCAGGACTCCGGCTGCGACTAATCGCTGGACCCGGGTTTTGACGTTTTCGTCATCGTCGAGAGCGGAAGAACTGTTCGGTTCTTGGGATGGTTTGTCTTTGTTCGCTGCATTCGCCATACGCTTTAATTTTGCGATCTGAGTCTGCTCCTCGGTTAGGCGAGGTCGATAAGCACATAGATTCGAGATGGTAAGAAGGACTCCATAAAGGAGAGTGGTATTGGGGGCCTCGGCAGTGAAGTTGGGTGTTTTACGACGAGGAACAAGGGAAAAGAAACGCTTCAGGAATATGGGGTCCTTCGAAAGAGCATCTTTAACGACGGGGTCCACGCTCAGATACGCCAACCCTTCCACGGCATCAGCTATGGATGACTGATCGTCGCCGCTTATAACCAATCCTTTCATCACGTCTGCAAGTTCATCATCTTGGGCCGGAGCGTCGGGCGCCACGCCGACTTCTGTGGCATCGCCCGTTCTCCCTCGAGATAATTTAACTAGAGTGATCGATGTAGCAGCACGTAGAGCCGGGTCGTTCTGATTTCGGGAGTATGCCTCGAGCCATTGAGTGGTCTGAGATGTGATTATTGCGCGACACGGTTTATGCCCGCACGCTTGGCTCAACAGATGCGCGACCAGCAATGATAACCCTGCAGACGGCTTGAGGTCAACGCTGTCCATCATGAAATCTAGAATGCCATCCTGCTGAAAGATGGGTGCAGCCGACTCCCAGTCGACCTGAAAGAGGGCAGTCAAGAAGGAGATGCCCTCTTGGAGTCGGTGTTCATCAGAGTCGGCAAGCCTCGACACCACGACTGGCTCAAAGACTTGGACCAAAGTTTCAGTGCCTGGATCGGGTTGCTTGCCCTTTACTGCAGATGAGTTCCGAACGCCCTGACAAAATGCTGACAGGACGAGATATGCTTTCGAGCGAAGGGTGGCTGGCTGCGACGGAAGAAAGGCGGTGATGAGATACGCGAGTTCATCTGGCAGAAGAGGAGTAGAAGGGTTCTGCTGTGTTTTTTTCAACAGAGTGTCGAGGTCGTCTGAAGACATGGTTTCGGTTGAGTTTGAGCTTCCGATCACTCCGCTTAGAGCTGACTTCCATGAGCGCGTCGTCTATACTGTCCCCTACCCCCCAGTTTAACACGCGATCTCCCACCGTTCAGTCGGGGAATACATTCTCCTGAGGCTCCCAATGGTGATACAAAAGCCGTAAAAATCGAGAAGGACAGGTGCGCGGCGCGGATTCCTTTCCTTTTTTTTTTTTGAAGCCCTGAAAAAATTCTAGCTCAATCTCTCTTGGGAGACTCGGCGTATTCCACGGCAATGATTGATAAACGAACCTTTTGGACGCACCTACGACATCATAGACAAGAAACTGAAACTGGTACCTCCCCGCACTCTTGCCGAAGTTGGTGCGTCTTTGGTGAATTTAAACCAGCCCCGATTTTAACTTGTAGCAGAGGATACGGATGCGACGAACGAACTTATAAACGATGGAGAATTCGTGCAGCCTCTGACGCTAGAAGAAATTCAAGCTCTCAAACAATCTGGAGCCCATGCCTCGGTAGGTAGGCACTACTCTTCTCTCTGCGCCGCATAATGGCTCACGTCGATTCAGGAAATTATCAAGCTGCAGATTGAGCAGCATGCCAATTATTCCTTGAAAACGGAGTATAGCAAGGAAAAATACAAGAAACGCAAAGAAGCGAAGTATGGCTTGTCTTGACCATGGCCTGGCAGTTTATTCAACTTGGTTATGATCGCAGGTACTCCAAAACTTTCACAACGATTGAACCGACCTTGTTCAATGTTTGCGAATACTGGTTCAAAAAAGATCAGATGCGAATACGCGACATACGCGTCGACGCGCTGTCACAAATACTGAACATGGCGAACATTAGACCCGGAGGAAGATATCTCGCAGTGGACGACGCTCGGGTCTCATTGTCTCGGGGATGCTAGAACGGATGGGAGGTAAGCCAATAATGCGCTTCTAATTGCTATAATTCATCATTTGCAGGCATGGGCCGTCTCATAACGATCTGCAATACCGACTCGCCTCCTGCATATCCCGTCATGGTTAACATGAATTTCACCACTGAAACCGTTGCTCCCATTCTTTCTTCTCTGAACTGGGCAACGGCAGACCAAGATCACACACCCCGTAGGCCTGTGTATTTGTCGTCCTGGCGCTCTCGCTGAAAATCCTAGTTTCCAGTGGTACCACCAGTCGATGTCCCTTCTGATCAAATAAAGTCCGACCGTCAAAAGTCACGTCTCAATAAGCGTAAAGCTGCGACAGACCTACTCAATAGCACTCGCGAAGAACTTTTTGCCGGAGAATACGAGGCGTTCGTAACCCTGCCCCTTATATGTTCTCATCCGAACTTCTCATTTTAGGCTGATTGTGGCCAGCGATTACGAGCCATTTTCTATACTGGAAAAATTGGTGCCGTATCTGGCAGGGTCTGCGTCCATCGTGGTACAGAGTCCTCATGTCCAGGTACGCCATTTGAAGGTGTCCGAGTTTGTTCTTGACTGTCTTCAGATTTTATCAGACCTTCATACCAAGTTACGAGCTCTGCCAGGCTATCTGTGCCCCTCGGTGAATGAGGTCTGGCTACGACGATACCAAGTACTTCCAGGAAGAACTCATCCGACAATGAATACTTCCGGAACCGGCGGCTTCATTCTTCACGCGATTAAAGTGTATGTTTTTGTTGTGTGTGAATCGGCTAAAGTTGACTCGAGTGTAGATACAACGACGAAAACGCGAATGCGATAACATCGCATCGCCGACCAAAGCCAGCGCAAATAGCTCGAATAGTAGTAAAATTACCATCGCGGCAGAAGACGCAAAGATGGAAGATGCGGATGTGAATTGAAGAGAGTCCGTGATGCATTACAATATACAGTGAGCATAATAGTCCCGTAAGTGAGTTCATGAAAGAAGTAAAATAGTCGTCTAAATCGTAAGGTCATGAGATTCGGGAAACAACGCAGAGAACACCTAATTATGGTCAGTCGGTGAATAAAACAAGGAATGACCAACGAACCTCGTCCACGATTGTATAAGCGATGTGTTGATTGAGTCGACGATTCTGTAAGACTGCAAAGATTCGACGGGCCCCTCGACGAGCATTTGTACGTCCAATCATGTTCGCAGCCAGGTCTGAATATTGCACGATTAAAGGGAAGGATCAGTCTCTTGTTGGGGTGAAACATACCAGGTACTAAAGACGAGAGTTTTCGGTTAGCCTCGTCTCTCGTCTTCAGCTTCTCGTCAGCTGTACGCGGTACGCTGGGAGGCTTTAGTTTTCCTCCGGGCCAAAGTCCATTTCGGAACAAATTGACGAAGATCATGATACGCGATTCTTCAAGGAAAGTTTTGACGCTTCTCTGATTTTTCTAATAAAAAAGGATGAGTATGAGGGTCAGCACAATCAGAATAAGGTTTACCGCTCAATGGTGCCGCCAAGGACTTGTTGCAAGATGATCACAACTGCTTGACGTCGGAGCCAGTTGTTTGTCTTATTCAGCTCGAACACGGCGAGTAACAGATCGCAAATAGGGGCTGAGAATGTGGAGGTGCTTGTCTCTCCTTCCAGAGGCTTGAGATCTCCCGAAAGCTCCATCATTGCAGCGGACGAAGTTTTTCCCGAGGCATTCAGCGCCTGGGCGACGAGGTCCACGTCGTTGATACCGGACCCTACAATGCCTGCAAACTCAGCGGCCTGGCGAGTAAGACGCTGGATCATAACGTCCAACATGGAGGGCCCGAAGAACATGTCGTCGATGCTGTCAGTCACGGACTTGTATACTGTTCGGACTAGATCGGTGCCCGAGAACGCTGCCGGCCCTTTAGCCACCGCCCCCTGGTGTTCCGATGCAGCGAAAGGAGACTCCCTTGAAAGGAACCCTCGCAGCTCATCGCTGTCGCAGACAATCGGAATAGCGATGAGACTCTGAGAAAGAAAATGAGAGCAGAAAATAGAGTTGTGCAACAAAAACCGACCTGCAGATACTTTCTAATGCAGCTTTCCGCGTATCCACAAAACTATTGGACAACGCAGTAACAAGCCGCTTCCCCGGAAAGTCCAGGTTCCGGACCAAACCATACTTATCACGTAGTTTCGTGTGCATCGTCAAAAACTCATTGTACCGACGAGCTACTACCCAGCCGGAGGCAAAGCTCCCGTCGGGCGCAAGCTGTTGAATCTCTACAAGATAACGAACGACCGATTTCCCCTCCTCGTCGCCCACGGTAGAGCTGACGATGGCAACCTTGGTGCGGTCCGAGAACAAACGATTGGCCGACTCCTGCTGTTCGTACTGCAGTTTCTGGAACTGCAGCGCCCTCAACTCGCGGTTCATGGCGGATTTGGACTTGTTGAGCAACTTGAGTTCCTGTGTATCGCCCGTTAACTCTGCTTTCTTGATCAGAGTGATGAGTATAGCTTCTTGGGACTGAAGATTTGCGACATTGTCACCCAACCGAGCAATCTCGTAAGAAAGCTGGAGGTCGCCTGGTGCCGCAAGTTGGAAAGATCCAGAACCGTCGTTGGCTTCTTGTCGGTCCTCGTCGACCTCGTCCACTTCGTCAAGATCAACATCGAACATTGCCCGGCGCTTGCCGCTGCTAGTGCTGGAGTGAGAGGCCGCGAACATGGTATCTCGATCCCCGAGATCCTCGTCGCTAGGACGATGTTCTTGTTCCAGCGCCATGATGTCGGTCAGGGCAGCCCGAATGGCTTCCATCCGTACCTCCTCTGCTCGCTGCAAACGGTCATCGGGATCATCAAACAGCGGGGCTCTGGAGTCGTCAGAAGACGTATCGAAGGCGGGCGACATTAGAACCTCGATGTTCGAAGGGCGAGAATGATGGGATCCACTGGACCGATGTGATCCACCACTAGCAGTTCTCTGTCGCACATGGCTGGGAGAGGAATCGGCGCGAGGTAACACATGTCCGAGCGGTCCATAACTCTGCTTGAGAGGAGACGGGGCGCTGACATGAAGGTTCGAAAGGCCCGGCGATGTGACAGATCGCCGATCTTTGAGAGACGGAGGTGGTTCTGGAGAATTTCTCTGAGCGGAGCGACCAAAATCGGTGTCCCCTATCGCGCGGAACCACAATTCGGATCGCTCAAACTCTTCAAAGTCGTGCTCCATACTTCGTTCCACCTGCCTCTGCGCCAACATGACACTCCTACGCACAGTCCGTTGCGTAGCGGGAGACGGTGGTTGTTCGCTCGTCGCAAAGTCTCGAATTCGTTGAATGTGTTTTTTTGGTATCGAGGCAAGTGTAGGATGAGGGGTGGGGTTCGAAAAATAAAGTTCGTAAACCATGGAGATATCCTCCTTCACGGTCACAGAAGTTGAAATATCTTGGATGGACTCGTCTTCGTCACCAGAGGAGCTCGAGTCCACAGACTCTAGCGGATTCTTGAAGCTTTCGACGGTCAGCCAAAATTGAACAAGCAAGGACCGATGACGGCGGTCCATAAACTCCATGAAGTATGAGAGAGAACTGGGGTTCTGCAGGACATCACGCAAAGTCAAGCCGGACTTCGGGCCTGCTTCTTGGTAAGACGAGTGTCGTCCCTTTGAGAAATGTAAACAGTAATTATTGAGAAGCAGCACAGTCTCTTACCGAATCATCTCCTCCGCCGAGAACCACAATCCTTTCCTCGACCTTTCTCTTGGCGGTGTAGAGTCTATCCAAGAAAGCCACGACGTCTTCAGTTTTTTCTCCGTTGATCCAGTCCTCTTTTTCATGATTGGCTGTTTGTGGTCAGGGAGTGGACTGTCTAAGAAAACCTAGAATTACCCACCAAGAGATATTCGAGTCCTTCGGATCTCGCCTACGACATCATTCTTCAGCCGACGGGCGTCCAGGAGCGATGAACAACGGTTTATGCTGCGGAGGAAGGACTCAAACTGACGAGCATCGGTCCGGATTGTTATAGTCTCGGTGGTAGGCAGCGCAGTGACGGGCGCGGACGATAGACGATGGGTTCGAGGTGACTGAGCCTCGAGAACATTTCGTACTTTCGTGATAAGTTTCCTGCACACCAGTTGGATTTGTTAGGCACCCCAAGCGGAATAACGCACTGTTCATGGATAGCGGCACCAGCCTGCATGGGGTGATCAGATTGTTAAATTGACGTCGTGTGCTTGATTACGCACCACTTGGTCGATTGCCTTGTTCCAAAAGTCGGGGTCCGACACCATTTCCATAACTGGGTATAACACGGCGCACGCGACAATCTCCCGCACAACCAACTTCAAAACCCTACTCTTGCCCTCTTTCTCGGGTAAGACGAATGGAAGCGCCTTTTCCACCAGCTGCCTGAGATGCGCCTCTTCCGCTTGTTTGGTAAAAGTAGTAGACAGGTTGTCCACCGAAGGATGCAATTTGCCGCCGCTTGTGTATCGACTTGCCAGGAGAAGGTCGAGCTCCTCTGACTGGGTCAACCGCCGCTCCAGACCTGCGCCGCGGAGGGCGACCTCTGACTGGCGAAATTGCTCGATATGTGCAGTGACCTTGGGGAGGATGCGCTTGACAACGAGCTCTGATAAATCAATTCCAGTGGCTCGATCAAGTATATTCTCGAGCGACTTGTGCAGAACCCCCGAGACCGCCATGGGGAACGACGGAGACGTAGACAGGTCCTTGTACCATACGAGAACAAAGTCGCGGACGATCATGATGAGGATTTCATTTATTGCACCTGAAAGAACAGGCGCATTGGGGACCAGGGGCGGAAAGGACTGGGGGCTGTCCTGGGACCACTGGGAGCGCGTCAGGACGGCCTGCCAAGCCGCGGGGCTTGAAAACACAAACGGCCTGGCCGCATAGTGGAGGTTGTTCCTCGCCGAGGGTGCTTTGGCATCGAGGAGATGGCTTACGAGGACGTTCAAGACCAGGAACGCTACACCAAGCAAGCCAACGACGAAGGGGGAGATGAGAAGGAGGGTGAAGGGATTCGAGACGATGCGGAATATTGCAGGGAGTACGACGGCGAGAATAGCGACAAAGACAACCGTCTGCGCGCTAAATGTGGTGTTCATCGGCGACCCATGCGCATCAGTCCAAGTCCCAATAAGGAAGTCACCGATCGTGTCCGACTGTCCGAACCCAGTCCTTATTCATTCTCTCTTGCCTCTTGCCTCGACCACGCAGGATAATGGCCTCCCCGGAACCGGTCAAGGGCCGTCCCATTTCGACCGCGGAGGGCTTCGTCTGTGGCGGCATTGCAGCATCTACCGCTGCAAGTAGTTTTTTGCGGCCGCCTTCAATCGACCACTGACAAAAATCCAGGTCACCGTATCTAATCCTGCCGAAGTTGCCAAGACACGTTTGCAGCTGCAGGGCGAGCTTGCAAAGGCGGGCACAGAAAAGGTGTACAAAAACGCGTTTGATGTGATTGGCAAGACATACAAGAATGAGGGTATCCGAGGGATGCAGAGAGGTCTCGGTCCTGCGGCACGTCGACCCGTTTTCGTGTCCCGTCGTTCGCTGACCCGGCCCTCAGTACGCATACCAAGTATGTCTTTTGTGATTTCTTTCGGGGGAATATTTGGTAACCATCCCTCCAGATATTGTTGAACGGCTCACGACTCGGTATTACCAAAAAATGTATCTCTATCCTATTTTTGCCCACTTTTTGTTCAGGATTTTACGAACCGTTTCGGCGAAACATCAACAAATTTATCGGCCGAAGGCCCGATGAACAGCTGGGTGCGACTGCAGTCGTTGCAGGGGCGACGAGCGGCGCTGTTGGAGGTTAGCACCACATCGGATAAATCTGCGTAACCTGAATGTAAATCGGCAGCCGCCCTGGGCAACCCGCTTTTCCTGATCAAGGCCCGAATGCAAGCATACTCTCCCGCTCTCCCCGTCGGTGCCCAGCATTATTACAAGAATTCTTTCCATGCGCTCTCCACCATATTTCGCGCCGAAGGAGTGCGCGGCCTCGTCCGCGGCATAGATGCCGCAATCCTACGAACGTCCATGGGCTCGTCGGTGCGTGTTTTTGTGTTCGTCCATGCTCATTTCGCGTTTTTGTGGTCTGTTTTGTCCATGCTCATTTCGCATAGGTACAATTGCCGAGCTACAACCTCACCAAAAACTTTTTGGTGAGCCGCGACATACTTCCGGCTAACAGCACATGGACATTTCTGGCGAGCAGCGCCGTTTCCGGCGTGTGCGTTGTACGTGACTTTTCTTTTTCCGATACTACCCTGTGCTTGAACATTTCCAGTGTCTGATGATGCAACCTGCGGACACTGTGGGTCTGCATAGTTCCTCTCAAACTCAGTTCATTTAGTTCTTCAGGCATTAACACGGATGTATAATCAACCAACCGTTCTCGGGCCGAACGGTAAGCTGGTGGGCACCTTATACAAGAACCCAATAGATTGTTTGTGGAAGACGGCCCAGACTGAGGGCGTACGGGGATGGTATAAAGGCAGGTTCCGCGCCTTTTTACCAACCTTGCTCTAATTTCAAGATAGGATCGACGGCGCACTTTTTGCGAATCGCACCACACACGTCCGTTCTTTTACTTTTCTTTTTGATTCACTGCTGATCGGTCTTTAGTATTATAACGTTAACCGCTAATGACCTGATCATTAATCTATACAAGAGGATACGGGATAATGACAACTAGTTTGTTTCTACATGTGAAATAGATGGGTTCTTGGACAAGTTGTTCGCGTTCATCAACGGAACAGGAAACTGAGACGTCCCGCGGCCGGCTTCTACTTCTCAACGAGACGACTCTCGAATCAAATGTCTTGAACAGCGGAATTAGGCGTCTCGACTTTTCTCGAATGGCAAGTCTCATGGTGTTCAATCACCGACATCAAATGTGTGCCATTGGACGTGCTGACTTCTCGAGCCTTTGAGTAGTTTAGCCGAAACGTTGTCTACGCACCACGACCTATGCAGTTTGAAATATGACCTGCGGTTTCCCCGTCTGTTACTACTGCTGGAAACCACAACCTCATTTTTCGCAACAATGTCAATCTGGTCCAGTTTAGTCCGCGATAAAATACATGTGTGGCGACGAAGTTACTCCGAGAGCAACCCGGATTGAAATGCGGCATAGCACAAGGTTGCAATGATATTTGGTTTTCTTTACTTCTTGACCCTCCTTGCAAGGAAATGCCTCAGACATTTCAACTCCTTGGAGCCCTTCCCCGCAGGTTGACGCTCGCTTTTCGGCAAGGCTGGCTGACTGTACGCTGGGAGATCTGCCGGGACTTAAATTGAGCTGCCTGCAAAGGACCTTTCTTGTGGCAGCTGGCGGCTATATTCGTCGGTCCTTCCGCCTAATAAGTGATAGGCTACTTGTCAACAGGTTGGGAACATTTTCAAAGAATAACGGTGTAAGAACTAAATAGCTAACTATGAGCATCGTGAACATAAAATAGCTCACCTCAGGGACACCCAACGACCAGTGGCGTGAGAGCGCGCAACGCAGGTATATAAGGAAAATTCGAATGAAATAGATAAGGAAACATGGTCGCCCAATGGCGGGTACGCTGATACTAATATTAGCGCTGGATTTCCATTAACAATAACCAGTTTGTGCAACAGCCACACTGTCAACACACTGTGGTTTATGGCTACCAAAAATGACAACTTTCGATAAACTGGCCACATATTTTCTCTGGTCTCGGGTCCTCAAAATGATGCCTCCATAGGACCAGAAAAAACCCTGGGCCAAGTTGCCTTCTCCTCCTAAAATCAAAAGCCATACGGCGTTGCGCAAACTTTCTATTATATCTGGTGGGCAACAGGCTTCATCTTTAAACTAAAGAACTGCTGTCTGATCTGAATTATCTCTTGAACGTCCGAAGGGTTCATATTCATGTAGTGGTTGGTCGATGGATTGTCTGTGGGAGCGAGCCGGAGCTGACCGCAGGTCAGCGACGGCTCGCGACCGGGCCCCTCAGCACTGGATCACATTTTCAGTTTTCACAGGCGGAAGGTTGGTTCGAAAATGTTATGAAGTCCTAAGAACGGGTGGGATCGGAGCGGAGCTGTCTGAAAGACAGCGAAGCCCGATCATGGTTGCCCAATTGAGAAACTCCTCCTAGCCACCCAAAAAGGAAATTTAAGCGATTGTCCGTCAAAATCGGAAAACCGTTTAAATCTCCAAAAAATTGACCTCTGCCCGGATCGAACGGACGACCTTCTGGAAGCCGGTGTATTTCTGGAATCAGATGCTCTACCACTGAGCCAAGAGGTCCACTTTTGACTGAACACCAAAGCCTACTCCCAGAAAATGCTCTACCACTGAGCCAAGAGGTCCACTTTTGACTGAACACGCAAAGCCTACTCCCAGAAAATGCTCTACCACTGAGCCAAGAGGTCCACTTTTGACTGAACATGCAAAGCCTACTCCCAGAAAATGCTCTACCACTGAGCCAAGAGGTCCACTTTTGACTGAACACGCAAAGCCTACTCCCAGAAAATGCTCTACCACTGAGCCAAGAGGTCTCTGAGCTTTGAATTAAATGCACTAAGTCAACGTAGAGTTAGAGGTAAATGCACTAAGTCAACATCGTCAAGGATGGCAGTTAACCGACCAGGAAAATCCCAAGCAGTTTATTTCGACGTGATTTTGCTAAGTCAAACCCGAGAGAGCCAGTAAGACCCTGCAGAGTGCGGAGAGCAGAACAGAATTTCAGCCGATATTTGGGGAGAGGCAAAGACTCGTCATAATCAACACACAGTGATTTTCCTCGAGCTTTCTGGCATCATCCGATCCCTGTTCTCCAAGCATGTACCGGCCAAATCGACGCAAGTGCAGATTTATATTCAAATCAAGAATTTTACATTTCAATTTACTTCAGCCGCATGTTCAGCCGAGCTCTGAATGGGCACTCACTTCGTACCGTCGGTTCTCCATAGTCTTTCAGATATCTACACTGGAATTCTATTTCTCTCTCAAATATCCAAAGAACCGTGAATTTTCTCAGCCAAGGTCAATTCTTCTACGCCCCAAACAAAATGATCAGGCATTGCGCATTTGTTGCCTGATTTGGTTTCAGGCGTAGTGGTGTTTGGCTGTGCTTGGTTCCACCTCTTTCGTCCCATCACCCTAAAAGTCAAAACTAAAAGTCGAACCAAGTTGAATCGACGACTCGATGCGGAGCCTCTGCTCAACAAATCCGCCGGGCAGCCGAATATCCATCCTCGACACTTTGCCTGGCTTGATGCCGCTTGAACGTCTGACTTCGCTCGGACTTGGCCTTCAATTCACGGCTCGGCCTGGTTCCTTGACATCCTACCCTACTTAACAGGCACCAAATAATTTTCATTATGTTTCCAGCACCAAAGTCAATGGGCACCGCGGAACTCGGATTGACGGTTTTAGGATCGGCACCGTAACCGTATACTTAGTACCTACGGTATCATCCGTTTTACGGCGTCCCCTACTATCCCGTACAAAATGGAGGTTGACACGGGGAGGGAAGAAAAGATAATCTCTGCGCTGTTACTCTCTCGCTCTCAAGGATCATCCCCCAAGGAACCGCTGCATTTCCTTAGCCAGTATTTATTCGTCTGCGCCCCCGACCAACTCATCGACTTCATGATCACGATTTGTTACCTGATTTGGTCTCAGGGGGTATATTGGTCCCAGCCCTTTCCTTTTTTTTTTCTCGTGCTATTCTCTCTTGTACTAGTAGGATCGCGACCAATAACGTCGGTTTATATATCACGGCACAATCAAGGTATGAAATTATCAAATACAAAAAATAAAGGTAGCGACACTACCAAGGTGGTACCTCTACCGCCGCCGGCATATCAAGAATGAATCTCCGTTCGGGCACCAATAAAGAATGTCTCCGCCGGTGATATCGTGCTGTCAGCCGGAGGGCCACCTCCTACTAGAACCCCACACGCATCATGGATAACAACTGTCGGTTCGGTTATCTTCAGTAGATGACCTCGGATGCAACAGAGGAGCGGCGTACATTGTGAGCGGCGTTTGAATGACGATATACACCTCCAAAGAATGCCGCTGTGTGGTCCATCCCAGGGTTGGCCGTCAAGTATTTCGTCCCTCCGGGATGCTTGTCTATAAATGTCGAGACGTCGTGCACAAAGCCTGATATTAGAATCAGGGGACGTGTCTTCAACTCTGCTTTGACTGCAAGAGTCAGGTACACTCTGCTTGGGAGTTTTATCTGAACTCACAGTCGTCCCAAGCCATGATAGGTAACTCCTCAACGGGCAACGGCCACGCCAGGGAGTCTTGCAACTCTTTCAAGCTCTTGAGTTTCATTGTGAGTGCCCCTTTTGCTATTTCGTTGCTGGGGAATACCCGAAGATTGCTGGCCAACCCAAGATATTTGCACATGGCAATAAACCATTTAGTTGGGTCCCATTGGTACCACCGGTACGCGCTCCGGTAATCCATCGGGAATTGATGATGAAAATTGTGGTAGCCTTCCCCCATCGTCACAAAGGCTGTTCAAACCGATATCAGCAAAGAGTCTCACGGATTAAATGTACTTGCCTGACAAGAATGGTCCGAGGACTCAGGACATCGTCATATGTCGTCTCGCCGAGATAATGCGCAATAGAATTGACGGAAAAAATACCTGCAAGTCGGTGAATTTCAAAGGATCTAGACCAAATGTGTGCTACAGACGTGGTGAGCGACTGTGAGCCTAAGCGCGCATGAATAGCAAAGTCCTCCCTGAATGTCTCGTTTAGTATGCTGCAGCCTCTAAGTCGATGAGCCTACCAGAAATCGTTCCACAAGACGGGCACAAGGATAGGCACGGCATAACCAAAGATCCCAGCCAGAGGAAAATAATGACGATGACAAAACTGTACAAGCGGGTCGTTGGCCAGGTCTGTCACGTCCGCCGAACCTGTTCGTAATTTGGTCTTGAAAAGGATCCACCCAATATGTGTCCACATGAGACCCCGCTGTTGTGGAGTGAACTTCCTCCTCGCACTCTCGAGGGGAAACTGACCGTAGAATCGTAAGGATCTTTGTCTGTGTCGTCCTTCGTCTCTAGTCAGTCGTTTCTTTCCAACCATGGCTGTGACAAACCATCGATGATGGGCGCGATGAGCACGGGCCCACCAGTAACAAGAACTCTGGACTGAACTGGTGCCCCCAAGAATAAGGAATAGCTGCAAGGAAAAGATGCATTGTATGACCGATGCGACCACAGACGGTGAAATCCTGAATTTATCTGAGTATCTCCATCGATGTGGACACTGAATCTCAACCTGCGGTCACTCCTAGGAAGTTGTCAGTTCAAAATCTTCTCTAACCAAGAACATCTCACCGAATATTGTGAAAAAATAATAGCGATTGCAAAAATCAATGTCCGTCTATCCAATGGGACGAAAAACAGGCCGTAAAGTGCAGCCAGATGTGTGACGCAAGGACGGAAAGATTGAACCATCGCACTTGTTCTATGACAGGAAACCTTTCCGCTGTTGAGGTTCAACGGCCTTTCGAGTGCCCATAGGATAAGGGAATATATGGGCAGGTACTCGCACTGGTGAAGTCTTTTTGGAACTGCGTCTTAACGAATTCGCGTGCGAGTTCTGGAGCTATATTTCATCTTTGGTGTGACCTGTGGCTCGGCTTCGGCGAGTGCCTATTGGTTTATGTGCCACTTAAGATCTCCGCCGAACGGCGGCAAGAACAGAGTTCCGATTGGTGATAGGAAGGAACAGTGCAACGAGTAGCCACCTCAGTTCGCCGTTGCCAATGTCAGTACGGCTGATTCAAGGAAGATCTCTGGTCCTTCAATTCCCTGATTAGTCGCTGTACTATCACTGTCGGCGTCATCCGCCAACCGCCGATCCAGCAAACGTAAATAGCTCTTCTGGGAGCTAATGATTTATCAAAGACGAAGGAGATGGTTTATTCATCATGGTATACAGGTCTCCAACACGAATAGAAGAATCGACTCCGTTGAAGATCATGGCCCAATCGCGCGAGGTGGGCTCAGGCTTAATTTCATTTAATACACTGTAAATCAGTTAGTTACAATCATCAAGATACCTCGTCGACAGAAGTCTCAGGGCGGGGAGAACAGGGTCTGCAGAGTACGGATGTTCATTTGGCGGGGGAGGTTACCGAAAGTTTAGAAACACCGAGAAGTCGATTGTAGGTAGGTAGGTAGGTATATTCCGGCGCAGTCCTGTTAAAATATTGCAATTGGATAGCTCATCTGACTGGTGGAAGTCCTCGATTCGCATTTTGGTCGGAATGAGGGAGGGCAAGCAGGGGAAAAGTAAGGGCAGTTACTGTCTTTTTTGCGCCCGAGCGTTACGACAAACAAAGTTCGAAGTATATCCATCGTGCATCTGGTGAGAACATGCCAAGTAAGCAAGTACTGGGACATGCGAGTCGGAATGCCACAAGGGTGGAGACATATTCGACCAAGCATCCGTAGACCATCTCTCTTGACCAAACAGTGAGAACCCAACATCCTCACACGTCAAGAAGTTCACAGTTTGGGCAGAGAAGTTCTGGCACGGCCTCCGACTCGGAGTCTACTTCTGACTTCCTGGTTCAGCTTCCCACGACCTCTGGCGTAGCGTGCCGTAGCGTACCAGGAGCTCCTCTCCGGCAACGAGTGAAGACGACCGATGGGCGCTCGCATATATCGGTGTCCCGTATCTGAACGAGATCGCCGAGGCGTCGATGACGACTCCGGGGCGGGTTTCATCAGGACCTGAGGGCTAGAGGTATGTCGTCGGCTCGCATGTGAGGGTGTCTCGAATCTTTGGCAGTCTGTGAGTTGGGTGGCTTATTTCGCCACGGGATGACATACGTCGGTAACCTGGTACAAAAATCGGATTTACACATATCCTCTACGTGATGGTGAGCGTTGCGAAACGTGTCAAGTCCTCACGTGCAGGCCGCCAACTCGCACTTTCGGGGTAGCTGCGAACGACGCAGTCAACCCATTGGTGTCGATGCTGAGGACCAATGCATTTCTGGAAGCCGAGAAAGTGCGAGTCTAAGAGCCTGGGCTCAGCGGCGTCGTAGGAACGCAATCGGCCGTTATACGATCTTTCAGGGTTGGCTTGTGAGCATCCGAGTTACTGGGAGAGCGGTCCATGGACCGGTCCATTAGACCTCTTCTGAAACGCTGAGGTCCATTCTCAGGTGCATTAGGGAAGAGGTCTATGGTCCATTAAGAGGTCCATGGGCCGCATTCCCGGTGCATCCGACTCTGTGGTTGGTTTGGTGTTGACGCGAATCCGACAGCCCAAGTTATAACCCAAAGCAATGGACGGAAACTTGAACCCCAAAGAGCAGGCTCTGGTCAGCGATGGACGACGACGGGGCGTCGAGAAATTCAAGCGCCGGGCCGACATCCATCTTCCTCTTGATCCACCATCTCCAAGCTCAGTGCGCCGATACTCCCACCATCTTCGATTCCATTTCCGAGTCCCGCGCGCTGAAGAAGCCCACCGAGACCGACCCGCATCTTCGTCGCAAGTCGTGGCCTCCCGCATTCGTCGACGACGCCGACATTTAGCACAAGGCACCCGAACCAGATAACTACGTCCCTGCATTCCTCGCCCTCCCGTGCGACATCTTTCACCAGTGAATTCTCGGCCTTGCGCACCGGCATGTCGCGGCCACTTGCGAGGCTAGAGCGCCGACACAGACGCTCGCCTCTTGCGGTCTGCCTCGTGCGGTCTGTTCTCAGTCATCGCCGCCGCGCAGACCCAGTCGTCCACACAAACCATGGTATTGCAAATTTATGATTCGACACAGAGTCCCCCAGCACACTCCACCGTTGTGTGTTTGATAGTTTCCTGGCCTTCCTTGATAATAAAGAAGTGAATTGAAGGCCAAGTCCGAACGAAGTCAGACGTTCAAGCGGCATCAAGCCAGGCAAAGTGTCGAGAATGGATATTCGGCTGCCCGGCAGATTTGTTGAGCAGAGGCTCCGCATCGAGTCGTCGATTCAAGTTGGTTCGACTTCAAATGGCGGAGTCGCAGCCACGGTATTAGGGTGATGGGACGAAAGAGGTGGAACCAAGCACAGCCAAACACCACTACGCCTGAAACCAAATCAGGCAACAAATGCGCAATGCCTGATCATTTTGTTTGGGGCGTAGAAGAATTGACCTTGGCTGAGAAAATTCACGGTTCCTTGGATATTTGAGAGAGAAATAGAATTCCAGTGTAGATATCTGAAAGACTATGGAGAACCGACGATACGAAGTGAGTGCCCATTCAGAGCTCGGCTGAACATGCGGCTGAAGTAAATTGAAATGTAAAATTCTTGATTTGGATATAAATCTGCACTTGCGTCGATTTGGCCGGTACATGCTTGGAGAACAGGGAACCGCACGACAATGGAAATTTAATTAGGAGTCGGATGATGCCAGAAAGCTCGAGGAAAATCGCTTAATCCTGTCACTGTGTCAAATCACTGTTGATTATGACGAGTCTTTGGCTCTCCCCAAATATCGGCTGAAATTCTGTTCTGCTCTCGGCACTCTGCAGGGTCTTACTGGCTCTCTCGGGTTTGACTTAGCAAAATCACGTCGAAATGAACTGTCTTAGGATTTTTCTGGTCGGTTAACTGCCATCCTTGAATATGTTGACTTAGTTCATTTACCGCTAGCTCTACGTTGACTTAGTGCATTTAATTCAAAGCTCAGAGACCTCTTGGCTCAGTGGTAGAGCATTTTCCTGGAGTAGGCTTTGCGTGTTCAGTCAAAAGTGGACCTCTTGGCTCAGTGGTAGAGCATTTTCTGGGAGTAGGCTTTGTGTGTTCAGTCAAAAGTGGACCTCTTGGCTCAGTGGTAGAGCATTTTCTGGGAGTAGGCTTTGCGTGTTCAGTCAAAAGTGGACCTCTTGGCTCAGTGGTAGAGCATTTTCTGGGAGTAGGCTTTGCGTGTTCAGTCAAAAGTGGACCTCTTGGCTCAGTGGTAGAGCATTTTCCTGGAGTAGACATTGCCTGTTCACTTCAGAGGGGAACATTTTCTGGGTACTCTCAATTTTGAGCCGCTTGCATATTCATTGCGCGAGTTCTTCTGCGAAGTTTCTGCGATTTGGCGCTCTACAGAAGCGCTAGTATCGATCACGATGCTCGATGATTCCTCGGATCGTCGCTGTAAGCCCCAACGATAGTCCGAGAGCCAGCCCGTGTAACTGCAAGATTCTTGTATTAATTCCCTCGTCGGAGACTCGGTCGTGTAGTAGTCGCTCCACCAGTATAAGCGTACGAATTCGAAGCGCGTCACTCCGGCGATCTTTTCGCAACACCTAGTCCTTCGTGTGTACCAGGACAAAGAGACGCGTTCAGTGGGTAGAAGTAAACGAAAAGGCGTTTGTCGTCGTTGTGGTTGACGAGTGTTTGACTAAGTTGTGGCAGAGGCCCCAAAGCACTTCAATGAATGGAACTAACACGCAGAACGCGTCCGTGCGGCCCCCCAAACCCACCGCACCCAATGGCCCGGCGCCAGCGCCCGCTACCGCTCCCCCTGCTCCGCCTAACCACACGCATGCGCCTCCGGGACAACCCCGTCCACCTCACAATCACGGTCCGGGAGTCAACGGACACCACGCAAAGGGCAAGAAGAAGAATGACACCCCGGTGGATCCTGCCACCATGTATGAGAGTCTGAAAAACCGAATTGCGGCTCTGGAGGAGGAGGAGGTGTTGGAGGAAGAGGAGGAACGGAGATTTGGTGCGTTCTCGGCTATTATCTCTGCTGTCCTTTGACACTCAGCTCGAACAGCCGAGGAGGCTCAGAAGTCGGTCAAGGGCATGGAGGAGAATGCAATCCACGCGAAATATATCGAACTGGTAAAACCGGATGACTTCACACAGATTTTTTTTTGAAAAGCCTCCGCATGTAGTTCGCGGAATTCAAGCGACTGGAACGAGACCATGCCAAGGAGAAGCAAAAGCTCGTCAAGGACAAAGACGCGGGTATATATCCCGCCTTACAGTCGTCCGAGCAGCGCGTCTAAGTCTTTCCAGCCAAAAGCCAGCTAACGAAGGCAAATCAATCCAAGACCAAGGTCGAAAACCTTGCTCGTGAACTACAGAAGGTAACCTACAGTTCTTGCTAACTATCCATACTCACCATGAGATCAGGATAACAAGCGACTTCGGGTGAGCACAAGTAACGCGACACCCAGCACAGTTCTAACACTATACGAAGGAGGATGGAAAACGGTTGGCCCAGTCCGTCGAAGATGCTCAAGATGAGGTATTTTTCCTCCGTTAATCCCAAACACCTGCTCACGGAAGTCCTAGCTCGTGCAAATGAGGAACGACATTACTAAACGCGCCGATAAAGCCAAAGTACAAGACGCTAAATATCGAGAGATGCCCGATATTGTCGTAAAAGTCGTCTGCCGCTACCGCGCGGAGCTTTTCTTCAAAATCTCTCGGAAGACCAAGTTGTCGCGGCTATTCAACGCGTGGACGGACAGGATGGAGAAGACGGGCGGGAAAAAGGGCGGTAACCCGCCTGGCGCCGAGAACGGGTCGGTCAAATCCGATGCAGTTCCGCCTTCCGGGCCCGGTGTACCGAGCCTGACCATGCAGTTCATATTCACTCATAATGGACGGACGGTTGAGGCCGACCAAACTCCAGAGGAGGCGGGCATGGAGGATGCTGATGAGATTCTTGCGGTCGAGTTGATGGATTTGACCGACGGTCCCGGATTGGAGGAATGGGTGAGAAAACCTTGCATTATCAAGTTATATTGCCCATTTCATGTCTCTATAGGACGAACTAGCAGAACCTCGGCGGCAGACACTGAAGAAGAACTGGACGGTTAATCCTCGAGAGTGTGTTTGCCTCTCACTCGTGCGTGTATCCGCATTAAATGAGGTTTTATAGGGCCAAGAGGACGATGACCGAGATCTTCGACGGAGTGTATGCTTTTTCGTGCTTTGTCTCCCTCTTGCTGCTCACATTCATCTCAATAGCGTCCGGGAACGGCTGAAAGAGGTCCTTCGTCAATACGAGTTGCGGGAACGCCATTTCGAATGCGTGATACGTTCGAAAGAATTGGAGGTTCTGTTATCTCGCGCTCGAGCTGCTGAGCAAAAGCAGCTAGCGGAGGGGGAGAAGGCCCGTGCAGAGAAACGGGCTGACGAGGTGCGCTGTCCGTTGGTGCCAGCTGCATGTTCTATTCATTCCTATAACAGATCCAACAGCTCAGGAAGGATCTTGAAGATGCGCAGAACGGGCAGACCATGCTCATTGACAAACTAATACAATGTTGCAAGGAGGTGAATGCGAGCGCATTAAAGATATTGGACAGCTCATGACGCTCTTTCGTGTAGCCCAACGCGGAAAGAACACAGCGGTTGTTCGCTTCGCTCCGGGAAGAGCTGGAGAGGAAAGGACCTAGAGTTAACAAGACTCCTACGGACGGGGTAGTAGGAGGTTGATGTAGGTCAGAATTGAAATTCTCCCAAAACTTCCACATGATCCTTCAAGATGAAAGCGAGTGATTACAACAGGTATGCGAAAGTACAGATGCCGTCCAAGTGATTATTTGCAGGTCCGTTTTCTAAACTAGGGCGTCTAGACCAACGCATCCAATTCTGTCAACTCTCCAACAACTCCTGATTTGGTGAACGTCTTGCCCTTGACGCTCTCCAGACCTTCTCCAGCGTAACTCACCAGCGGCGAGATCTCAATCTCGACGCCATCGTTGACGCTTGCTCCCGCCTTCTCCAGGAAACGCCTGTGCTGTGCCAACAAATCTCTGCGACTTGTTTCAGGGTCATCGGAACCGGTGCCCGGAGCATTTTTCAAAGGGCTGAACTCTTCGTTCCTCACGACCTCCAACACCGAGAAGCGCTCTGTGTAGGGGAACACGTCGAAGACGAACATCTCGAGTTTCATGCCGTTGGGTTTAGTGGGCTTGACCGCCTCGCCGGTTTCCAAGTCGACGTGAGGGATCTTTTTACGCGCAATGTGGAAGGCGAGTTCCTCCTCGAATGCCTCGACCTTGTTCAAGTAGGTAGTCGTGTAGAAATGATTAGCGATATTCCCAGCGCGGAAGGTCAGCTCGTTGGAAGGGTCACGTCTTTCTGCCTGTTCCTTCGAGATTTCAGAGTACTCGACGACGCTGAATTTGTCACCACGGCAAGCGACGACGCCGACGGATTCCGTAGGATAGGATTTAGGAACGACTTTAGCGGCACAGTCGGCCTGCTTCTTGATGCTGTAGCCGAGGAATACGGGGTCGGCGACGCGGACCAGGCAGTTGTCGACGCAGTAGGCGTGGATGTAGAGGATTTTGCGCTTCGCGAGGTCCGTCAGGACGGTGTGCGATTTGTCGGTGGGGGAAAGGGGGGCACGAGTAGCGGCATATAGACCACCGTTACCGTCGGGGGCGACTGCGACGCGAGACTTCGTGTCGAGGAGGACCTTTCCTTCCATTGTGAGACATGGCAGAGTACCTTGAAAGAAATACGCGTCTTAACCAACAACACATTGAAAACACGTTGTGTGGATCCCACCTTGCTCGAATAAGATGACGTTCTTGGGGTCGAGTCCAAAGTACGAGTTCTTTGCGAAGTAATCTGCCGTTTCACGGCGAGTCGGGCCACTGGTCATGACATACCAGGGAATAATGACGGTGCCCGCAGGCTTTTTGAATTCCTGCTCTGCGACGGTTTGCAATCGAGCAATGCGCTCCGCCTGATACTGGAAGAGAGATTTGTGGGATGGCAGACCGATATCGTAGCATCCCTTGGGGGCACTGCTGCCCAAACGGGTGCCCTGCCCGCCCGCCATGAGCAGCACACCAACGGCGCCGTTCGCGATGGCCTCTAAACCAATCGCCCGCCATTCCTTTTCCTTCGCATCGCCCTTCACCGAGTCCGAGGCCTCTTTGGGCAGGGGTTGGATGGGATCGTGCGCGCCAGGAGCCGCGGCCTCTACTTCTGCTGAGACTGCTTTCTTGTATATGCGGTTAACGCGTTCTATATCAAGCGCATCGAGCTGATCGGCAAGGGATTTCTGTTCAGGTCCAGAGAGCGCGTCCCAGAACTTTAGGAGGTGGCCTTGGCCAGCGGCTTCGTAGCGTGCACGGAGATTACTCGAGGACATGGTGGTAGGTTACAAGTCGTAATGAATGTAGATTTATGTATGGGGCGGTGACGAACTCCGATCGCGGCGCCGGCACAGCCGCGAACCCATCTCCGTCTCTGTGAAACTCATTGCGATCTCGGCAGGCCAGTGGGCGATGAAGCGCTCAAAGCAACGGCGCTTCATCGCCGACTGCATTCAACCTCAATGATTCGACAAGCACACCCGCATTAAATGGGTCTGGCTGTACAGGACGCGGTAATCTGAAGGCACATTCAATGATTCATTTACGCTGCGGAAATTAAGGCGGTCTATTGAGCACCTACTCTTGAATATAAGACGTCAGTGCTGGCTCCAGCTTCGATTTGCCGTTGACAGAGTGCAGGCCTCGACCTGGACACGGCGAGCAGAAATTCTTGACATAATGAATCTACAAACCGACGATGAACCGGACCTCAGGATCTCCTTGCTGTTCTGACGCGAGAATAGCCTCTTTGACTTTTAATTCGGCCTCTTTCACGAACAATCTATGCAAGTCAACCTCATGGCGCGCCCTATCCTGCACTCCAAGTTAATGTAGTCTGGCATTTGCATGGTGTCTTAGACTAACCTTGTTGTTGTCTCCAAGATGAGAAGCGTCAGCGGGCGTTCACACGGGGATCAGAGGAGCATACCCCGGAAAATCATCTCACTGGCGTTCTTGTGTTTTGTTTCCATAGTTCGTTGGTGTTTTTTCCCTTCTTGAGCCTCAGCGGGCGAGTCGCATCGCGCGGCTCGAGTAAATGCATCTTCCATGAGATCCCCTGCTTTAGCTGCCTCCTCACGCAGCGCTGCGGCAGCCTAAGAGAAGTAAAGTAATTGGCAGCAATTGCGCAGGCCTACAAACCGAAGAAAGCCCGGACCAGGTTCGGCTGCGGAGAGGCGGTGGCCGTACATTCACATCCGATGGTTGTAGAGGCTGAATTGGATTAAAGGAAGCAGATTGTGGAGGCGCATAAGAAGGCAAAGGTGCGAGGGGTCGCTCAACGTTGCGATTAGTCCCATAGGTCGGCGGAATTAGAGTAGAACGTGGAGGAACATAAAGGCGAGTTGCGAGGGGTCGTTCAAAGTTGCGCCTAGTCCTACCGGTTGGCTGAATTGGAGTTGATACAGCCGGGCGTGGAGAGGCATGAGGTGGAGGTGCGAGAGGTTGATGTTGTACTGCCGGTTCAAGGTTGCTACTAGTCTGGTATTGAGAACGATTCGATGCCGCCAACTGAGGGTGTTCATTTGGGCCGTCATCTTCACTGGGACCGCTCTCATCCCGACGGAAAAACAAATCGGGTCACCACCGCAGTCCAGGCTCGGAAACCCATGACAAAGGAGGAATTCTGTCGTTGCTGGCAAGGTAAACCACGTCGTGCGGAAATAAGATGTGGGGAAGTATGTACACCGTGGTGATGCAGGAAGCAAACGGATGAAAATAGAGAAAGGCTAACAACCGAACGACACAGCGACGGGATGGTTGCGGTCAAAGAGGCCAGAGGAACTCAGGCTCAAACCAGGCGCGCACCACCTCCCGGACGCCAACCATTCCTCCCTCCGACGATGGGATCCGCTGGATATTCGTTGTGATTGTCAACGATCCTCCGCACTCTCAACGTGGGCTGTGAACTGCGAGAGGGTGAAGCTCTGCAGCTGGTGAATCACAATGACAAGTAGGGCGGTCATCAATCAAAGAAAGAGCTTTGGAATTTCGATTATTTTGGGTTGATTAGCTCAAAATTAGAGCAGCCAGCAGCAGTAGACGTGGTGATAGATAGCAGTCCAGCAGCATGTTACATTCCGTCAACCACTAAGCAACCGAGAAGGTCTATTAGTGTCAGTTGCTTCAGCTCCGGGCGGGGACCTGCGGGGGACCTCGTTGTACTTGCGCGGTGGCCGGACTCGGCGTGTGCATTTGGTCACCTTTTTTGCGGTGCTCAACGCAAGTAGCGGGGTCACGGTGCAGCAGTGGCGGAGAAATCTTGTCAAATGTCAGAGCGCGGCGAACTGAATACTACTAGGAGTAAGAGCAAGAGACAACAAGAACGGATTTGCTAGGTCCGACCGGCACAGCCGGCGAGATCGGCAGCACGTGGGGCGCGTAACGAGTTCCAAATCGGGCTTCCTGCTTTTCCTTCACCTCCTCAAAGGTGGAGTATCTGTACCCATTGCAAAGTGCTCCTGGACGATGATGCATGTAAAAGCCCCCGCATTCGGGTCGAGATGTATGCGCTCCAAACAAAAAAGTATTTCTGGACAGGGGACATGCGCAAATTGCAAGGGATTCGGAGGCTGATTGCGCTGATCATGGAGCTCAGCTGATCCTTGTGGCTCAGGTGGCTAGAGTGGGCTTCCGAATTACCTGGATAATAGATTACACCATCGTTTCATCTGTCGGCGGCACATGAGCTCATAGGCTGCAGGCTGCACCATTGGTCCATCATTTCGCCGCTTTCCGCCTCGTTATAAAAGCAAGGTCTACTTTTTTTAAAGCCCCTCTGGTCATCACGGCTCGTTTCCCTCTCATTATGAACACTATTCGCGCTGTTCTCGGTCTCTCTTTTCTCTCGTCTGCCCTCGCGTTTTCGCCCGGCTTCCCGTACGGCACCACGAAAGTGCGTGGCGTCAACTTGGGTGGTTGGCTCGTCCTCGAGGTCCGTCTCGAATATCTATCTGTTGTTTTACGCGCCGCCAATGCTCCGCTCAGCCGTGGATAACTCCTTCCTTGTTCGACAACACTGGTATGTCCGACATGTCGCGCCGCCGCAAGGCTAATGCCCCACTAAGGCAATGCAAACATCGTTGACGAATGGACGTTTGGCTCGTTGCAAAGCCGCTCGACGGCAACCGCGGCACTCACCAATCACTGGAACACCTGGATTACAGAGGCCGATTTTGCGGCCATTGCGGCGGCGGGCCTGAACCATGTTCGGCTGCCTATCGGTTATTGGGCTTGGGATGTTAGTGGCGGTCAGTATGAACCTTGTATACAGGTCTCGACGCTGAACAAGTGCATTCAGGCGAGCCCTATATCCAGGGTCAACTTGCATACCTTACCAAAGCCGTTACTTGGGCGGGTAACCACGGGCTCAAGTTAATCATTGACCTTCATGGTGCTCCCGGAAGCCAGAATGGCTTCGACAACAGTGGCCACAGGGGTGCCGCGTACGTGTGCTCTACTTTCATTCGAAAGTTTGATTTATCTTTCTTTCTTAAGGAACTGGGCCAACGACGATACGAACGTTCAACGCACAGATACAATTATCAAGACGATCGCCAGCACGTATGCTAATAACCCGACGGTCGTGCCGGTAATTGCGCCCCTCAACGAGTTGAGTGAATGAAAACAACGATTGGAAGCTTCACCTAACATCCGCGTCTCACCGCGCAGACCCGCCGGCTTCGATGGAAGTAATTGGCTTTCCGTGATCAGACAATATTGGTTCGACTCGTATGGCAATATCAGATTCCCATTCGGCACTTCCCAGCAAAGTAAAATACCAACTTTCCCCCCCTCGTCCTCATCTCACATCTCCCAGGTAACACCCTCGTGCTTATCCATGACGCGTTCCAGGTGTGCTACATGGTTATGTCATTGTTCGCTGCATTCTAATACACGCATCACAGCCTCTAAGCTTTTGGGATGGCGTTCTCACATACCCCGACCACGAAGGCGTGGCAATGGATACCCATATTTATACCATATTTTCTGTTCCGGTCAGTGTTGATCTCAGTTCACTTGTCAGCTCTAACTGTCGAGTTGTACAGGAGGAGCAGATGACGCAAGCACAGCACATCTCCACCGTCTGTGGGAAACAGTCGGAGCTTTCTAGCTTTGATCTGTGGGTTATTGTAGGCGAATGGACTCCAGGTAATGTTACCTCATTCACGGGCTGTCCATTCTCTCATACTCAATAGCGGCGACGGACTGCGCGAAATACCTTAATGGCAGGGGCGTTGGAGCCAGATACGACGGCTCTTTTTCCGGTTCTACTCGTGTCGGCAGCTGCACGGGTCTCACTGGTTCCGCCTCGTCGTTCAGCTCCAGCTACAAGACGTTCCTGAGGCAGTTCTGGGAGGCGCAAGTCATCTCGTACGAGAAGGGGCAAGGATGGATTCAATGGTGAGTTCCTCTTTCATCCGGCAATTCATTTGGCTAATTTTTCAACAGGACGTGGAAGGCAGAGAACGCTGATGAGTGGTCGTACCAAGCTGGGCTCGCCAATGGGTGGATTCCCAAGGACCCGACCAACCACATGTTCCCGAACATCTGCGGTTGAATGCGGAATCGCAGTAGTTAATGACTTTGACGAATTCGGACGACTAAATGGACGACTGCGTAAATATAATGGACCATTTGTGAAACATTTTTGGCAATGAGGCGCGCGCGCGAGGATGGTGACGGCAAGGTCTGCACAAAATTAGTCTGTACGGAATTGTGACACGTTGCACGTGATCGCGCTTGAACCCTGACCTGACGCACGCACCTGCGTGCTCGAATTGCTCCCGCGTCCCGCTGCGTATGTACGCCAACGCGAACGTCCAGGAGCTGGTGGAGAAGGAGAGCCGTGCGCGTTCCTCCACTGGTCGCAGAGGCTTCTCGAGGACAGGACGGAAGATGAGTGCGTACATCCGGCGAGGTGGGATCCTCGCCCAGTAGATACCAAGGCTCCGTAGACACTTGTGCATGTAAGCATACTTTTTTTTGGTAGTAAATCGGGTGCGTTGTTTCCCCCGGCGTTTTTGGCCTCAGTTAGTAGAATTTCCATATTGGGATGCTAGCGGTTGTTTGTGTGCGCTTGCGGTTGGCTTCTCAGCTTTTTTTTGAGGCTGGCACTGCCAGAGGCTGCCCTCAGGGTCTACGCTGAAAAAAACTAATACGATTCTTGTTTGTATGTGAGATGGCAGACCGCAGGTCGCGGCTGTGGATTTGCCTGCGGGGACTAAAACGGCGCACTGGGGGCCAGAAAATACCAGAATAAACCCACCTGTGGACGACCGCTCCCACACGGGCAATGTCTTTCCGCGCCAACTCGTGTTGTGCTCGTTTGTAGATACAGTAATAGATCAATAATAGATCGGCCGGCACCCGCGTCACATCGCGTGATGTGACAGAACGTGTTGGCGTTACAGGTTGACTGAAACTCCCATGAGCTCAAATGCATCGATTGCGTACGTTATTCCACTACTTATGCCTTGCCTCTTATAGTCGATTATATAGACTCTCCTTCGACCTCCCCGGCCAGAAAGCGCCAGCGAACTGCTCTGTTTTCGCCAACTTATGACCACGAAGTTGGCGATTTAAGCCAGGAAGACCTTGCAGCATGCGACAAAATTGAAGCAAATTTATCCCAGTCTATTCCGTACCCATCCTCAAGCGCAGTACATGACCAGCTACCCCATAATGCCCCCCAATCCGGACTACACGACGACCCCGAGAATCCATTTGCTTCCACCACTGACACGCGCCCCGCTTCCTCGGGCTTTTCCTCTGCAGCTAAATTCACAGGTTTTGGATCCGCTGCTGCCCTGCACACCAGCATAGAAACTTTAGATCGTGACCATGCTCGCTCTCCCTCACCCGAAGCCCCACCCGAACCGGACTACGACTCGTGGTTTGCGTCCGCGCCAGACGTGCCACCCGCGCCTTCCAGACGGCTGCCGCCGCCGTCGCCGCCTTCCCTCAGGATGCACCGGTCGGATTCATGAAGGCGTCCAATAAAGGGTGGATCGCGCCTTCGAGTGTTGCGCTCGCAAAAGCCAAGGAAAAGATGGATGCAATATGGGCGGAAGAACCGGGCGCGAGCAGTGCCGCGGTGGTGACCGAGTCCCAGGCGGGACCCGAAAACCTCTTTAAAACAGCCTCCAACCTCCCCCGCCTCGCCTCGCCGGAACGACCAGCCTTACGTGTCCTCGACAACTCCTTCAACTCCCCTGGCACGCCGAGCCCCGCAGACTTCTCGCGTGCCTCCTCGTCCTCGTCTGCGCTCCCCACCTTCTCGTCGCCGACGATCGGCCAGCTCAAGGCTAAGGTGCGGCCCAAGGCCTTCAAGTCGCCGCTGCTGGCCGCAAGCGCACCGAAACCGGGCTTCACGAGTTCGCCGCTGAATCCTCGAGCGCGGCCGGCGTCTGGCTTTGTTTCGGCGGCCTCACAGCATCCACTCGCAGCGCCGCCTATTGTCGCTCGTGCTGCGCCGGAAACGCCGCTGCGTGCGACTGCGGCCCCGGCGTCGTTCGTCACACCAGCGCGGCCCATGCAGAGTACCCCTCGCGTTGTAAGAAGTAGGCCGGCGTTCGTTACGCCGTTCAAGGCTGGGATGAAGCCTGGGGAGCTGGGGCGGTCGCTATTGGAGGAGAAGGAAAAGGCGAAGGCGATGGAGGTCAAGTTGGCGACGCCTGGCAAGGAGGTGAAGGAACGCACTCAGGTGGGCTCGCACATCGGCTCGCACAGACCAGCAAACAGTTTTTCGATTTGAGTGAGTGGTCTTTGTCGTCAATCCGACATATTAGTTATTTTATTTTTCTACAGCACCACGCGTCGAGAGACAGACTTTGTTGTCCTCTAGGCTCGTACCGCAGGAGTATACGGATGGCGATCTGGAGGGCAAGGGAATGTAATTTCAATTTCATAATTTGCGACGAACAAGACAGATTCTAACTACCTCCAGCGCTGTTTTAGAGCTGAAGCAGATAACGCCCACAACGGCGTTGTACTACACTTTCCACACGCTCTCTGCGACGTTTCTTTCCGACGCGTCCCCGAGTCCTCCAAAGCTGCTTGGACCGGCCGCGGCGCTCGAAGAGCTACTTGGGCGCGGGTGCTCTCTTGCGACGAAATTATGGGTGGACAACCACTGGTGCCTCATCCTGTGGAAGCTTGCGGGGATGGTATGTCTCGACCCCGAGCACGAGAGCGACCCACAGACAAAGCGGTGGTGCTGGGCGGAGGTGATCCGGCAGCTGCTTTATCGGTGGGTGTCTGAATAAAATGAAAATGAAAATTACGCACGCGACTAACGCGGTTTAAATTAGCTATGAGCGGGAGCTGAACGGGGGCGTGCGCCCGCCGCTGCGCTCCATCGCGACGCAGGACGCCCCAGCGTCGTGCCCCATGGTGCTGTGCGTGTCGAACATTACGTGGGCGGAGGCTGGCGTGACGGACGACGGGATACCGATCCCGCCGCATCCCGAGCTCGAGGTGACGGACGGGTGGTACCGGCTGCGCGCGCAGGTCGACGCGCCGCTCGCGCGGGCGGTGCGGAGGGGGGTTATTAGTGTTGGGCGCAAGATCGGGGTTGTCGGTGCTCGGGTTTGTGCCAAACCAAAAGGCATCTATTTTCTAAACTAATGCGCGGTGCTACAGCTTTCTAGCGAGCGCAAGGAGGCGAGCGAGGTGCTCGAGGCGTACAATTCGACTAAGCTAGTGCTGTCCGGGAATTCGTCGCACTTGGTTCCGTGGCATGCCAAGTTGGGGTTCCAGACTAGTCCTTGGGTTGCGACTATGAATAGTCTAACGGCGGACGGAGGGATGGTTGCTGCCATGGATTTGGTTATACTCAAGGTATGCTGTGTGCGTTTGCGAGCCTTCTCCAGATACTAAAGCGCGCAACAGACATACCCTGTTGCGTTTCTCGAATTTTATGAAGATGAGAATGGGGAGAAGCAGCGCGAAGGACCGAGAAATGAACGCGACGAAGCCGCAGCAGAGGAGAAGTGGAAGGTCAGTAGCGCGTTCCAGATGCGAGGATCGAGCTGACGCAGCACGAACAGCGTCGCAGGGAAGTGCACGAGAGCAAGCTTCGGGAAGGCCTTGCGAAGAAGGAGATGCGATTCCATAGCTACGCGGAGCGACTGGAACGACGGTCGGGTGCGCAGTTCGCATCGGCCACGGATGGTGAGCAATTGGAGCAAGTATTACTGATCAGGCTCTGAGTCTCACGGCGTCTATTTTTTTTAGACGAGCCAACGGACGAGTTAGAAGAGCTGTATGACGAGCTCGAAGATCCGGCTGGCGCGGCGGCGGTGCTCTCGCGTGTGAGCGGCAGCACAGCCGGGTGGTTGGCTAGGTTCATTGTGGACCGCATGGAGAAGGAGCGCGAACGGGCAGCGGAGGAGATTGATCAGGAACTCAGGGTGTGTGTTTCGCAACTATTTTACCCCCCTTAAACTAACAGCTGTTCAGAGGGTGTGCCCGCCGCGGGAGGTGCGCAACTTCCGAGTGCTGGTCGTCCAAGATGCATGCACTCGGCGACGGGGGGCGAACCGGTCTGCGCAGCTGACGGTGTGGGACGTGATCGGGTTGTCGGTGGAGGTGGGGCAGCGGTATTTTGCGACGAATCTTGTGCCGACAGCGCAGAGTTCGTGGATGGACTGCGGGGCGGGGTCTGAGATTTATCTGAGCTCCCGGCGCGACTCCAAGTGGAAGAGGCTGTAAGCGTGGCTGTAATACAGCCGCTGTATTGACCCCTGTAGAAAAAGTGCGGCACGTGTAATGAAATCATCTGCTTCAATTCTCGTCCCACACTGTCACTGTCAGCCGCAGGACTCTCTCGCCATTGTCCACAGCAATGCCCGAGTATGTCTATGCGTTGCACGACTTTCTCCCCGAGCACGAGGACGAGGTTTCCTTCCACACCGCCGAGCGCATCGAGGTCGTCGAAAAGGACGATCTCTACGGCGATGGCTGGTGGAGGGGCCGCAATCTCGCCGGCAGAGTTGGTCTCTTTCCCCAGAGCTATACGACCTCAGCGCCCCCGGCCACGGATACGGCAGTACCGCCCCCGGTACCCCCAGTACCCAGTGAGACAGTCGGTGCTCCTTTGCATTCGCTAGCCGAGGAGCCAGAGTCGGCCGACACCTCCCCGATGTCCCCCGTCCCCGATATATATCTCAACGGGGAAGACACAGAATCCATTGTGGGCCCAACGGGGAGGTCATGAAGGCAACCATGACCGACGTCCAGCAGGCAATCGAGCAGCTCGGCACCCGCAACCGAGGTAGTAGTACTAACCTCGACCACGACGCCCGCAGCTTCAGCTTCGCCTCTACCCGCGATATGACCACCGACGACGAGGACGACGGCACCGACTTTGATATGAGCGAGGGCGAGGGCTGGCACAAGGACGCCCGCGAAAAACTTGCGAAGCGGGCTCGCCAGGCCATCGCAGACGCAGAGAAGCTCGAGGAGCTCTCTAATGGCATCGGGAGTAGCCGCGTGACCGCCCCGCCAATCCCTGCCGAGCTGAGCGACGAGAGCGACGACGAAGAGTTCGACCACGACCACGAGGAAGAGGATCATTATACCACTTCTCCTCTGCGGGACCAATACATTCCTGAGGAAGACGAGCCTTCCGAGCCGGTCGACGGGCTTGGACGCCTGCGTGGTGCGGAGGAGACCCGCGACCGCAACCGCTGCTTCGTTTCCGATACACACCGAGGTTCCTCCGACGCCTGTCTCTCCGGGGACACCTCCCCCTCCCATCGTCCCTCTCGTAGCTCCCGTGCAGATCGAGCGCGAAGCCTCCCCACTGCGCGAGACTGTCGTCGCTTCCCCAGGCCCGGGCTTGCCTTCCCCCGCACCGTCTGCCGTGGCCGCGGCCATCGCTTCAAAGCACAGCAGCGTCGCTTCGTCTACTGCCGGTCTAACGACTGGTGCACCCTCAAAACCCAGTAGCGTTCATTCCGCTCCTCTGTCTGCCGTCAGCGAAGGGAAGCGGCGCGACGACAGCGGTCACGCTAGTGGGAGTGGCGGTAGCGCCAATGGTACATCTAAGCACCCATCAGAATGGACTGTCGACGAAGTGGTTGACTGGCTCAAAAGCAAAGGCTTCGACGAAGACGTTTGCGATAAATTCACTGGCGAGTTTCTTTTTTTATACTGCATGTTTTTCCCTAATTGTATTTACAGAGCAAGAAATTACCGGCGACGTGCTTCTCGATCTGGACGTCAATCTCCTCAAAACCGAAATAGGAATCATGGCGTTTGGAAAGCGTATGCGCATCGCCAATGCCATCGTCGACCTCCGCCGGCCCCCCTCGCCGTCTGCGTCATTCTCCATGCCCCAGGCGTACAACGCACAAAACTCCCCACAACACCAGCAGTATGCTATCGCGTACTCAAACTCACAGAACTCACAGCCATACCCACACTCACCGCAGTTTGCCGGGCACTCGCGCACACAGTCGCAGTCGCACTCCCACCAGTCGTATAATGGTCACCAAAGCTTGCAGTCCTCTGTTGGATCGCCGCTGCAGAACGGATATCTTGCCCAGACGTACGGCGCTGCTGCGGGCGGTCTGATGAGCCCGGAGAGCGTCCCGCACACTGGGGACCTCATGGGAAGCCCTATGGATGTGCCCAATCCTAGGCCCGTTTCGGACGGTGAGCGCATCGGGCTGGGGATCTCGATGGGAGACCAGGCGAATAGCCGTGCCAAGGGGCGACCAGCACAATTGACGCTCTCCCCGAGTGACGGGGCACTTAATGTCTCGGCCACACAGACCGATGCGGCTGATGGGCAAGAAGACGAACGTGCTATTATGAGCGAGGTGGGTTGGATTTTCTTTTTGCAGTTTTCGTGGGGAGTTGATTGATTTTAAATTTAGAGCGAACTTCCCCAGAACGCTTCCATCCGTCGGCGACTGTTCGGAGCGCGTTCGCCTGTAGGCTCGCCGCACTCTACCGCCGACAAGGACAAGGAAAAGGACAAGGACAAGGACTCTCAAGTGAGTGGCAACTCCAAAGAAGAGCTTCCCGTCGAGGCGGCCAATGGAAAGGGCACCAAGAAGAAGGAGAGCAATATCGCGACCGGGCCTGGACGTCATGCTCGCGGCAAGAAGAGCGTTGATGCCTCGAACCCTGGGAAAGGAACCGGTGACCGATTAAGTATTTTCGGCGCTTCGTTCGGCGGAACCCTAGGTCGAAAACCAGCGCCGCGATATTCTGGGTACGTATTGACCACTGCTTTTCGAATTCCTACCGATAAGCCCTTTTCAGCGGCTCCGAAGAGGCGGATAAAAGCTCGTCAGGCTTTACCCTTCCGCGGCTCAACCGGAAGAGCGGGCGGCCGAGTACGCCTGGCGGACCTGAGAAACCACAGCTTAGCCCCGAAGCATCTCAGTCGAATCACCCACCCAATGCGGCCAACCCGACGCTGCTACGGAAGCGTACTTCTTCCAGCCAAACGTCGGATGCGGCCAAGGCGGCGACCACTGTGGCGGTCGCTGCCGCTGCGAACGGTGCGGCGAGGCTCAAGCCTGGCCAGAGTATCCTCGAGCAAATCGGCGAGGCGGACCACGTGGGGTGGATGAGGAAAAAGGGCGACCGGTACAACAGTTGGAAGTTGCGGTACTTTGTTCTCAAGGGCTCCGACTTTTATTGCTTGCGGAGTAGCAACAAGGCCGTGCGTGCCTTTCCACTCCGGTCATGATAAGGCTGATCTAACTGTCCTGTAGGAAACCAAGATCAAGGGATACGTCAATATCGTCGGCTACAAGGTCACTGTTGACGAGAATGTGAACCCTGGGCGGTATGGGTTCAGGATCGACCACGACCATGACAAGACGCACTACTTCAGCTCGGACGAGAAGACGATCGTGCGGGACTGGATGAAGGCAATTATGAAAGCTACTATCGGGCGGGATTATTCCAGTACGTCTCCGATTGCACTTCTGGGATGATCACGCTGATGTGTTCGATGCAGAGCCGGTGGTATCTTCGTGCAATATTCCGACCATCCCCTTGATGGTCGCGCAGGCCATGAATCCGGCCCCGCGGCCCCCATCACCCACCGCGCGCGCTGCGACCCAGCGGGCGATGCGGAGGGAGAATACGGACCAGCCTTCAACGCGGGACGCCCGCGTCCTCATGCTCACCGGCTTCGCGACAAACGACGCACCGCCCAAGGAGGAGCGCGCGCGGCTGGATTCGTTCTTTACCACCGAGGCCGTCGCCAACGGGCCCGGTTCTGTGCCCGGAACACCCCAATCGCCGGCTCCTCCAAGACCTATGAGGAGGATGAGCGCGCAACAGGCTGTGAGTATCCTTTCTCCCGCCAAAGAAGAAGTTATGGCGCTGACGTCGTATTAGCCTGCGCCCATCGACGATGGACTTATCGAATGGGCCAACAGCCACCTTCCGTCGAACCTGCAGATAACCGACCCGAACGGACCGCTCTGCGACGGTCTTGGGCTGCTGCGGCTTGCGGAGTCCATCAAGGGACGGCCGTCGTCCCCGCCCGTTCCCGACTCGGCGTTCCCCAAGGACCCGAGCGACGATAATCTCGACGGACTGTTCCGCCTGTTCGACTTTTTGCTGGACAACGAGGTGCGGATGGGGAGCGTGAGCATCAACGACATCCGGCAGGGGAAGCGCGACAAAATTATTCAGCTGCTGCGTGGGCTGAAGGGTGGGAGGACAAGCGGAAGGCGATCGCGACGAGCATCGGCAAGGGGGGTGCCCAGGCAGGCGGGTTTATGGCGCCCGCGTGGTCGGGAGTGTGATAGATGGATCTTTAAAAACTCTGGTTGGTTCTTCCGCATTTCTTTGGGCTCATCGTCTGGATCCGTATGCATGGTCATCCATTGTTTTACTTATAATCATCCGCGCTGTGCAGTGTATATCCTTAATCTGTCTCTATGTCTGCTCACCATGAGATATGTATTTACCGCTCTCCATGTATCTATGTAACCTATGGACTCTCACACTCAATCCATCCAAGTGGGGGGATTATTCAGTATTATTGTGCTTTTTTTTTTGGTGAGGAGGCTCGCAAAGTGGTCGGAATGTAATCTAGACGATTCAAACACCAGCTACGCTATACTTGGCAAACACCTCTTCCCAAGGGCCAGTGTCTTCATGCCCCATGCATACCACGGAGGCCTTGCCTCCAGACTCGAGCCCAAAGACCTTCTCCGCCACCTTCCGGATGTCTGCCGGCTTTAGTAGGTCGATCTTTGCCGTCATCTCGGTTACCGCAATTTGGCGGTTATGCACCAGAATCTAAACGCCGAGGTTTAGTATACAGCGCTGATTATTTCTCGGGGAAAAACTGACCTGGCGACCGAGATCCTCTACCTCGACGGCTCGGCTCTCTAGGGCCATCATAAGGGCCGATTTGAGCTGATTTTTGGCGCGGTCGAGCTCCGCGGCGGGGATAGGTGTATAGAGGAGGAGACTCAGTTGGTGGACCAAATGCGGAAGAACCTGGGCGGGCGTGAGCCCCGCGCGGCGGTCCCTAGAGTACGGGACGAACGACGCAAAGAGGCCAAACAAGGATGAATCGGTGTAGATGTGGTGGAAGGACGCGCAGTGGTCGATTTGCGCGTAGTGGTTGAGGATGTGCGTGTAGAGGCGGGTGTACATGCCCTTGCCCGGGCCGCCTGCGGAGAAGCTGCCGCCGCCGCCGAGGAGGACTTGCATGGTCGCGAGCGCGTAGATGTCGTCGTCGTGGATGCCCGCGCCCTCGAACGCGACATAGAGGTGGTTGAACTCGGTCGAGGGGTCGTAGATGTAGCGGTGGCCGCCGGTGTAGGACGGACGCCTAGAGTTGATGAGTGCGGGGGAGTCAGATGCTGTGGGTGGGGATGTAGGGAAGAGATAGGATGCGGCGCGTGATATGGATTTGACGACGGACGGCGGAGAAGTGGAGGCGGACAGTGGGGCGGGACCATGGGCCGACTTAGCGGAGAAGTTTTCTCCGCAACAGGCTCTGTATACTTGAGAGATGAGAAGTACTTGTCCGTCAATTCTACCAGCTGCTCGTGCGGCATACCCGCGCCAGCCACTACCATCCGCTCGGGCCGATACCACTCCTTCATGTATTTCCGAAGGGTTGTGCCATTTATGGCATCTATCCGCTCATCAGGGCATATTAGCGGGTTCCCTAGTCCAGTGCCGCCATACGCGACAGTGTGGAGGACCTCGGGAAGTATTTGTTCCGGCTTGCTGGATATCTCGCGGACTTCGTACCGCGCAGCATCCCTCTGCATTTCGATTTCTTCGTGGAGAAACGAAGGATTCAACGCGGTGTCGGCAATAAGCGAGAGTGCTTGCGGTGTCCCGTTGTGGAAATGGGACGACTGGTACATAATGGACTCTCTTGAAGAGGAGCACAGAATCTGGCCACCCAGGGCATGGACTGCCGTGGCCATTTCTTCGCTTGTCCGGGATGAAGTGGTCTGCAATGCGCTGTGAGCAAAGTAGGGAACAGAAACCTAGCAAACCGGCCTTGAATGCCATTCTGTCGAGAAAGTGGCTCGCCCCGGACGACGAGGGGGTTTCAAAACGCGACCCAGCGTCAACATAAAGTCCAACGGACGAAAAGTGTCCCGGGTAGATTGAGTCGCTACTCTAATTTTATTTGGCAGAGTAGTTATTTGACACCCCGGATTGGCGAATTCCTGACTGAGATTCCTACGGGATGCCTTGCAGAGGTCATTGCCGCGACGGGCAAGAGACGCGCCAGCCCTGCGCATGAGTAATTGCGGAGGAAGATTTCGCGTTGGTCGTGTTAGGATTCAAGGTTGATGCGAGCTCGGTCACGCGACTCGGCAAGATATGATTTTCGGAACGGATCTCCGGACCGCTCATTTGAACGTTAGCAGGTTTACGTTTTACATGTAGCAGAAGACCAAAATGGACCAGCTGAGACTCTGGAGCAACCTCTCTCCGCGACGGTCATGGCCATGCTTCAAGCTACTACTAACTCAACCAATCCCCGCGTTGGCTATCATGGACATACCACTGCAACCATCGACTGGTGTGAGGTACAGAGCACATTATTCCATAGCCTTTCACTGTCTCATTACTATGTGCAGGCAAACTACCAGTTCTCATATTATATCGCAGGTAGGGCAACCCCATTTCCTGGAATGCCCATTAATATTCTTCCGTTCGCCAGAAATGGCCAACACATTCTCCAACTTCATCACAATGGTTTCGCCGTTTATGGTGCCTATCTGAGCACCTCTGAACATCGTGCGCCGTGTTCCCACTCTCTAGTTTAGCTTCTAAGTCAACAATGCAGTACCCAACCGTTTTATTTTGGGATATATAGCATGTCTCTGCTGCTTTCGTCCGCCACCCCCTAATCGTCAATCCCTTAGGGCATTGCTTTAATCGGTCTCGGAAGCTTCTGGTTCCACGCGACCCTTCAGTTCCAGGCCCAACTCGCAGACGAGCTACCCATGATTTATGTCACGACCACCGCGCTCTGGCTTTTGTTCGACAACGATCACGGTTTCAAGGTTGAATCCTCTCGGACGCGCCTTTTTTCCGTGGTTGCCGTGGTTTTCGACGTATTATTCACCTGGACCTAGTGTGTTTCTTGCTTCATCCGAGTATCCGTGTAACATTTACAACAACCAGCTATATCAACCGAAATCCAGTATACCATCAGGTCGTCTTTGGAACCCTCTTGCTCTCCATCGCTTTTCGCATTTACTACCTCTTAACGCTGTCCGACGTTGGCAAACGCGTACCCGCCGACAAGAAGAAGACCATTGCAACACTTTTCGGCTCAGGAGTTGCTCAATTCGTTTTCGCGTTCTTGCTGTGGAACCTGGATAATATATTTTGCGACACTGTGACACGATGGAAAGTTTCTCTCGGTTGGCCTTTGGCGTTCCTATTGGAAGGCCATTCGTGGTGGCATGTTGTAAGTGCCGATTATTCTGGGTTCGGTCGCTTTCTGACGCGCATTATTTAGTTCACTGTAAATGCCTTTATCCAAGTTATTATTCGTTCATCGTACTAACAAGTTTTACAGGCTAGTGGAACGTACTTCAAGGTCATCGGTATCCAATGTAAGTGCCTTCCGTTGTTCTCATACACCTCTGACATACTTTACAGACCTGTGAGTCGACCAGTACCATAAATGCATTCCATTGACCGTTTCCTAGGACCCTTTGCCTCAAGGACGATCACCGTAACTTCACGCTAGAGAATAAACTAGGTCTCCCATATATTAAGCGGGTAGAGAAACGAACCCAGTGATGCCTCCAACGAATGTATTATGTTTATGAGTAGAGTTGGGTGTATGTATTTACTTTACACGATATTTTATGAAACAGTTTCGGATTCGAGGGACTCCCCCACTGTCCATTTTGCAAACTTTGCTACCTGCAATCCACTTTCCCCGGAGGCGTCCACCAGATCATGCGCGCGGGCCCAAACTGCCAGTGCCTCGCCAACAGGCTGGCCGGACAAATCGCCAGGAAACATAAAGGGCTGCTCATAAAGCGCAGTTTCGTCCTTCATGTTGGCGGGGGATCGGATGGAATGTGTCTCGAAGCCGACAATCTGTCTGGCGAGCGAACGTTCGAGTCGTTCGAAATCATCGCAAAAGGGCTGGGACGCGAATAAATCGCGCAGTCGCGGCGATGATAGTCCGAGAAGTGCCAAAGCACCTACGCGTCCTTGGTTTGGATTGTTCACGGAGCCGTGGAGGTATGATATTACGCGGTGTCCCAGCGCTGGACTGCGAGTTGGCTCTTGGAAGACGGTGACCGCGCGCCGCAAAGCAACTTTTTCGCCCACTTTGGATATCATGTCGCGGATGGCGTTTGCAACGGTCGCGGTCGGGTCGGGATTTGGGTTAACGGCAGATAGTAGGGGTGTGTCGTTTAAAACGTCGACGGAATACGGGTGAAAGTCGGCGGGTCAGACATGAATGCGGCGGTGTGGGCAATGTCCGCAGCCAGCTTCCCAAATAGCTCGTTCCTCCCACAAAGTCGGTCTCGCAGTTGAGTTCTATCATCGCCGCCCGTACGCCATTCCCCGTCCCCGCGCGCGGCCCACTGCCCGTCGACAGGATGGCACGCTGATGAGGCCTTCCCCGGTGTGGCGGTCTTGCACCTTGGCCGCTTTTTGCGCGCCAGAGGTGACGAGGTCTTTTTCAGCCATTGTAAGGCAGTCTGGACATCGTTGTTCGACGCGCTGAGCGCCTCACGGGCCTTTATATCGAGACCTCTGTGAGCTTCCGCAGCTCGGCAACGAGCTTGATAGATGGCTTTTCAGGCCCGCTCGAGTAGCGGCGCAGGGAGGAATTCAAAAATGCTCGACCTCGCCACATGGAGGTTTTTGAAAAGAGAAAACGTGACCGTGACCCAAATTTTGCTCGCGAGTCGATCATGAGCTTTCTCGTTCCGAGCGCGGTTCCTCAAGACCTGCTCCTCATCCACGACCTCATCGGCGTGCCGGAGCCTGTTCCACTCAAACCGCCTCCAAAATCCGAGGACGATATCGACAGCTCCGACAGCGAGAGTGAAAATGGGAGCGCGGACGAAATCGAGGCGGATTTAGTCAAGGTTGAGGAGGAGGACTCCAAACACCGGACTGCGTATGACACTACCGAGTCCATGCATCCATATCTGACGAGTTGAGGGCAGCTCTGCCCCTACGGACTCTACCTCTGAATCCGATTCCAGCTCGGATTCAGACTCTTCGGACTCGGAAGACGAGTTGCCCTCAAAAGTAAATATCAAGGACTTGGACGCCGAGGACGACGAGGAATCTGGCGTCGCTGCACCCACTGCAACGTATTTTCAAACAAAAAATGAAGTCGTCGAAGCGGATATAGCCGTTCCGGACCTTGAAGAGATTGGCGCCGACGAAATCTTGGAAAGGGTCGGCGAGGTCATGAGCATCATCGACAACAAAACAGTCATCGTCAAAGGCGCGCCGTCCGAAGTCGTTACCCGCACGTCTGACCACGCACTGGACTGCGATACCTTACTTGTCTTTGAGGACCGAAAAGTTCTGGGCTATGTGCGCCTGCAGTATCTTTCCTGTTCACGCGTTTATATGTGTTCTAGATCTACGAAACGTTTGGCCCCACCTCTCAGCCGATGTATCAGGTCAAGTTCAGTGCGAGCTACCCGCTAGACCAAGACAAGGTCCAATTGTCGCGTTCCGTTTTCCACGTTCCTCAGCGCAGCCATTTCGTGTCCATGAATCAAATCAAAAGGTTCAGGGGCAGCGACGCGAGTAACATGCACGACGAAGAACCCGCCGACGATGAACTTGAATTTTCGGACGACGAGGCAGAGGCTGCATACAAAAGTAGCTTGAAACGAAAGTACGCAAATCATGCACTCCTTGAGAAATTTCACTAAAAATATTCATCATATACGTAGGAGAGAGTCGCGCGCTAATTCTGTCGCCTCATCAAGACAGTCGACACCCTCCCCGGCTTCGATGCGCGACCAGGATATGGCGTACATGGAACGAAACCCATACGATGAACACAGCCCATATGACGATAATTTTGGCTCGGGGCCTTCCCGACCAGCACCAATGCCATACGACGATCCATATTCTGACGAGTACAACAATGTCCCATCTGTCGAGGTCGAACCGTCAGCGGCTGCACCGCCGAACCGCGCGAATTCTCGAGATGATTTCGATAGTTTCGCAGGGAGGCCGAGAGGACGTGGTCGCGGTCGTGGTGTTGGATTTGACCGCAGTGAGGGTGGTCGGGGAAGAGGAAGAGGAAGGGAACGAGGGAAAGGAGGGCGTGGTCGGGGAGATAACGACCATAACTCCAGGCGTTCCAATGACAGAAGCTGGGACTCTCGGTCAGCGATAACACGGAAAGAACCATATGAACCTCATGATCTTCATCATCGTCATCAACCTCCTCGACCCCTTTCGCCGACATCAATGGCCATTGCCCGCGCGACAGGACAATTCCCTGACGGCTCCGAATTTTCGCAATCCGGGTCCCATTCCGCTCCAAGCACCCCGACAACCACACCGTGGGCTTTTGATCCGTCTCAGGAGTTCAATTATGGTTATCCACCATTCGTTCAGCCTCATATCAATCCGCGGTTTGCAGCAGCGTTTGGGATGAATTTCGATTTCCAACATCCACAACCGACACCGTATTACCCGCCTCCACCATCCGCTGGGAGCTGGACCGATGAGTGGACAGTCCACGGCGGAAATAATTCGAGTAATAATGGACCATAGTCGGTAGGCCTATACTTGAATCTATTTTTGACCGTCCCACTATAGCACGATCATGTGTGTGTGATTGTTGCCACAACTCACTCTCCAACATACTAACGCATGTGTACGCTTTTGTTTCCACATGTGTAGCGGCAAGCAATGCACCATCGTGCCCACATGGGCTATCTGCGATTCGATAATCGGGCGTTGCGGCGCGTTGCATTCATCAAGGATTCATAAAGAACGCGTCCCAATCTTCCTTTGTCTGTTACAGTCCCTATTGACGCGTGCAAAATGCTTGCTGTTACTCTCCTCGCAGGCCTGGTTGGCTCTTCCCTTGCCACACCGTTCTACTCGCCTTGGAATTCAGAGGAATTATTTAAGCGGGCGATCAGCTCGGGATGTTCCGCCACTGGAACGGCGTCGTGCACCAACAGCTCGGCGGTCTCAAATACCTGTTGTTTCCAAGCGCCTGGGGTGCGTCTCTGAGGCCAATGGCCGTGATATGTGAACCTTTTATTCACCTGTAATTTCTAGGGTTTACTAGTGCAGCCTCAGGTAAGACTTACAAGGCTCGCAGCGAGAACAGCCCAATTAATTTCCCTCGTTTGTAAAGTTCTGGGATACCAGGTAAATACCCATCCCGATAGAGCGTATGAAACTTATTGACAGGATTTTCGCAGCCCATCGACAGGACCTTCCAATAGCTGGACTATCCATGGTCTATGGCCCGACCAGTACGTTTGCGCTTCGACATCGTTCTACGAAATTTCTGAACGCTAACATTAATATTGCAGCTGCGATAGCACATTCGACGAGTCTTGCGACTCCTCGAGAGCTTATACGGGTATCAGCAGCGTAAGTCCAGATTATCTTCCGTCATTGCATTCATTGACGCGAGGTATTAGTTGTTGACCGCTCAAGGAGCGAGTGACACTCTGGCCTTCATGAACACGGTATGACATGTTCTTAACCTAACGGCGGTCTACTCACACTTTCTTTAGTATTGGAAAGATATCAACGGTAAAGACGAAACTTTCTGGGAGCATGATGGTCAACGGTCAGTAGAACAATCTTGGATGCATTCCAAAGGGCTAACTTATTCCTCTCTTCCTTTTAGCACGGTGAGCTACCGCATTTCAGTTGCTCGTACTTTATTCAATCGATTCTATTGAAAGGAACCTGCATGAGGTATGTAGTGTTGCGTTTATTTCTTGACATTGGTCTGACACTGCGTTCAGCACCTTGGATGTTAAATGTCTCCCTAGCGGAAGCGCAAAGGGGCAGAGGTGAGGCCCCATTTGCTGGTTAACCACTCTCAGTGCTGATTCTTCGTTTGAAGGCGGTCGCCTTCTTCAACACCGTGGTCAAACTGTTCAAGACGCTCCCACATACCAATGGCTTGAGGATGCTGGTATCACGCCGTCATCCAGCACAACTCATACGCTTGCTAGTCTCACAGCTGCTATTAAGAAGGGATACGGCGTACGTGCGGATTTTCTCTTCTATGTTAACTGACTGACAACTGTCTAAGTTTACTCCGGCTCTTGACTGCTCTGGGTCGGCTGTAAGTGAAGTCTATTACTATTACCACTTGAAAGGTATGTTTGGCCTTTGTATCGGTAGAGGCGATTGTAGATTTACCGTCCGTCAGGCAGCGTCATCGATGGCACGTTTGTGCCAATTGATGCGCCAAAGGCCGGCAGTTGCCCATCGTCGGGCATCAAGTACCTCACGAAAACGGGAAGTCCCGTTTCGACAACGACGCTACGACAACAACGAAAACTACCTCTACGACAACTAAGACCACGTCGACAACGACAACTGGCGCGCCGACTTCAATCCCCACGAAAGCAACGATACAAGCCATGCAGGGTGGTTCTCAAGTCGGTGGACTGCTCTCGCTAGGAACTTGGTCAACTCAGACGCTCGCCACGTACACTCTGTCTGGAAGCGCCAGCAGCTTGAAACTATCCTCGTCCAAGGGTACCTGTGGGGTCAGCGGCGGGGTGTTTGGCTGTGGTAATGGGGATTCAAGCACGTTCTCTGCGGTACGTCTACTCTTTGCGTGTTCATATTCGTACTGACAGGACGCCATAGGTTTCCTCCGGAGGTCTCATCCTTCTGGCCTACCAAGGTGACACAAGCTTCTCGAGCGACGATGTGCCCAGTGGAAGTACCGTCTACGATGTCAACACAGGGGGCGATGATAGCGAGGTTTACACGCTGTCTATCGTTTCAACTTGATCTGGGAGGGAGGATAGAGCTCAATCGTCGGCCATGTACGGTCAATGAATGTATAATATCATATTTCGGGTACGGTCAAATCCGATTTACGCAATTTGAATTTTTGAATTCTAAAAACATGTCTCCTCCCATTGACCACCCATGTCTCTATCTCCATGTTCTACCGGGAGCCTTCTTCGTCAGAAAACTGGAGCCGGCCAAACTGGGCGACACCTTAAAGAGTCTCACCGAGAATGATGGTGAAGGCTTCTTGTCCATCACGCGCACTGGTGAAGAGCTGTCCGTTGTTGGACAGTACAGGGAAGGAATGCCTGAGGCATACAAGGAGCTTGCAGGGTGGAGAGCAATCAAGATAGCGGGTCCCATGGAATTCAGCGAGTTTGGACAGACGTCAAATATATATTTTGACTCATTTTCCTTCCCTAGACTTGACCGGTGTACTCTCAGGGTTTGTAGAGCCCTTGAAGCGAGCTGAGGTACCCATATTCGCAATTTCGACTTGGTTGGCCTTGATTTTTGCAAAGAAAAGAGTCAGGTACTGACTGTCATTATCAGGAACACCGATTATATTCTGGTGAGTGTTTGTCTGAGAAAAAAAAATTAGCAAGGCCTATTTATGGTCCCAGGTGCCGAAGGAGAAGCTAGAGACTGCAGTGGAGGCGCTGAAGAGGGATGAGTGGACATTTGCGAGCGAGTAGTAAAAAGGGAATTAGTTGTAGTGGGTGTAAACAAGTTTGAAGCGTCCGGGGATCTGTACGACTGTCAGCTCTCTCCCTCAATTTCTGAGCTCTGTCATCGACGGCCACGTCTGAGTCGATCTCCCCACCCAACCAGTTCTTCGTTTATCCCTTACGAAGCCTCCAAATTTCCGCCACTGAGCTTCTTCCTCCCCTTTGCGGGACTTTTCTCGACATGGCTCATTCCGCCATGGATATCGATGCCACTCTGCCCAATTCTTCCTTGCAAATCCGCCAAAAGCGTGTTCTTCCTTCACGGTCGCGCCGCGGAGGGCCTGGTGTGGGAAATTGCGATGTCGACGTTATGATTCTGAACGCCCAATTGAACAAATGTATGGCTCCTTCTCAACCTCTACGTGTACTCATGCCACCCCAGCGGAGAACGAACCCCTCATTCCCGCCGATACTCTGTTCGTGTTGAAGACCAACGACACGCTAGAGAGAGTCGCAGGGGAGTTCTCCTCAGCCGGTGGTTCCGGCTCAATCTACACGCTCACGAGAGCTACTTCGATCGACCAGACGTCCTCAAGGCGTACAGAGAGCAGACTATAATCGAAACCCCCGAATACCAAAATGTCGCCGACACTCCTAGTGTTGGAGGTCGTTTGAGAGTACGGACAAGTGAAGAAGTATATGGTCGATGTCACATTTTTTAGTGTTCATGCTGATGAAAATTTGTAGAATAACAACGACACAGATGCCGCATACGAGAAGCGGCATCGCAAATACGAGTCCTTTGAGAAACGACAGCGGCTGCGAGAGAAGGAAAAGCTCAAACACGAACAGTACAAGCTCAAGGAGCGCATCGAGCAGCTGCGAGCTATGGACAACTCGGCCTTCCTCGCAGCCCCTGCCTCCTCATTCTCTCCTCGACCTGGCGTACTCGAGTTCGTTGAAGAAGACCCCATCCTTGGCGGATTGAACGGGAACCCCGCATACCTTGAAGGTGAACGTCGAAGGAAGGAGATGTTGATGAACGCCCAGGGATTGGAGGAGCGCTATCGCGTGCTGCTGCCTCCAGATCGCCAGAGGAAGCCTGCGGGTCAAAACAGCATGAATGTCTCCATCGACCCCGATTCAGAGCTTTCTGGCAAAGAGTTTGTTCGTCCTCACGATGATGGGGAGTCGGAGTTCGACGACGATTATGGCCCTCATGTCAGCAAAAAAGAGACCCAAAAACTCAAACTCAAATTACCTGCTCGCCCCAGTGTCGTCACTCCACCTGTTACGACCCCAAAGGCGCCATCTGCATCGTCGAAAAAGCGTCGACGCAGTCCGCCTCCATTCATTCCACCCAAAAGTCCTGCTGTTCGGAGACCCAGATTGGGACCGGATATGACCCCCTTGACAATGGGACGACACATCATGTCGACGGGCGAGCCTGGTCCTTCCTTGCTGGTGGAACCTTTCCAGCCAATTCCGAGTTGCTGCAGAATACTTCCATGCCTCGTCCAGACATGGATGTTGTGACGAATTTGCGATTTATACAGTATGATTCACCAGCGGACCCTCACAAACCGGTCAAACAACGTGCGAAACGGTCGGTCCATAAGAGGGCAAAAACAGAAGAACGTGGTCCACCCTCACCCCGGGACCATTCTGTTCCTCATCCAGAGCAATACATCGTCGTCGACGAGGAGCCTGTTTCGCCCAAACGTTCTTCCTCTCCCATTCACGATACGACACTCTCCTACTCGTATCCTCCACCTCCTCCGCCTGGGGACGATTATCCTTCCCCAGAAACAACGATCCCACCAGCCGATGCTGTGTCTCCAGGACCGGTATCACCGCTCGAATCCGATCCGGGGCCCAACGATTTCTCCAATGATTTCTCGGCCTCCAATGATTATTCAGCCTCACTTCATCCAATTCACCCGCCATCTCCCCCTGCCGAAGAAGCATCCCTCTCTGTTCCTCCTCCTGAGCCCATTGAAATGGAGCGCAAACCCTCTGTTCCCCAATAGAGTCAATATCTGCTCCCGTCGTCACTGTTAGTCGTCGCGGGCGATCTCGCGCCGCTCCAAAACCTGTTACTCGAAGGGCTCCGAAACGACGCACGACGCCCCCATGTGCCCTCGTCAGCTTTTCTGAACGCACAGCTAAAAACCCGCGACAGCTGGAACACAATCGACATCTTGGGGCGTTTGGGGTGAAGTTGCCCCCAATCATACACAACACGGCGACTCGTATGATTTCGAGCTCCCTCCTGAGATTTTCGCTGGGCCGGACTACGAAGATCGGGCCCAGGACGCTGACGTTACCCAAGAAGTAGAGGGGAGTCAAGGGCCCGACGACACTGACGATCTTGAAACCGCGCAGGATCAGGAAGGCCCCGACGAACCTCTTGAACCAGTGGACGATCCTGCCGACGACACTGATGAGGATTTGGACGGAACATAAATAACCACGTAGATCTTGGAGAATTGTTTTCGTTATCTTGAATTTTTATACCACTGTATCTCTGTTGTATTCTCGAATGGGAGTTGCGAAGGTTCGAATTTATTACGAGATACATTGCTGGGTGTTAACTCTAAGCTTTTGCCGCAGTCCCTACAACCTCCTTTACATGGGTCCGGGCTTCCATGAGCACTTGCTTGCTGCGCGCCAATATGACGGAAGAATGGCTAACAGGCCCGATTTTTTTAGCTCCGCAATGAAGAGCTGGGGATTGCGGGGTATAAAACGCGAATAATCCCCTCCCAGATTTTCCCGCGCGGCTCGGGCGCTGAGCTTCGAGGTGGGGGTTTGGGACGCAATACTCGATCCAAATTGACCGTTGGCATCTCTGGTGCGAGAGCACTGGCGAAGTTCAAGTCGTCATTTTCCAGCCATTCATCATATTCTGGTCCCAATCCCAACTCATCCTCCTGGTTTGTTCTGTCACTGCGTCCTCTGCGTGGCGCTCCGCCTCGTCCGCGACCACCGCCTCGCGTGCCACCCCTCATATTTGTCCTGCCCCGACTTGGCCTGCTGGTTCCCGGAGCCCGGTCACCTCGGTTTGCAGATACTGCAGTGGAGCCCAATGCTTGCCCGTGATTGGGAGTGCGAGGTTGTGCGTATTTGATTTGTGGAGCCGTAGCTGGTTGAGGAGCAGCTGGTCGAGCCTGTCGTTCTGCACGGCGCGCTTGGAGGAGTGCGCGTCTGCGAGCAACAACATCAGCTTGTTCCTCGGGAGATCGGTCCAGAAGTGCGAATGAAGCAGGTGTAGAAGACTGCGGTGTATCCATTCCGAGGGGGGAAGTTTCTTGTCGTATCTGAGCGTGTTGTGGGGCAGCCATCCGGGCTTGCTGTTGTTGGGCAGCCATCTCGCGAGCGACCGTCTCGCGAGCCAGACGTTCAGCGCGTCGTGCCATAGTCAGTAGATTTGCTCGCTCATTCGAAAGTGGTGGGGACTGGAAATAATGGACTTAAGCGAAGGGCCGTACAATCATGAGGTCTAGTTCACACCTGGGGAGGAGATGCTTGGAGAGGAGGAGATGCGTTGGATTCCAGTTTCTGTGCATCGAGCTCGGGCTTCTGTGCTGCTGCACGAGCCAAGCGGCTAGACAAGCTACCCTTGGCCGCCGTCGCAGCTATAGCGTCTAGGTCGGGCTTGTAAGGAGAACCGTCATCGACCAGTAGCTTTTTTGGGAAACGACGAGGAGTAGGAGGCCCGTATGCGCGTGGCACATCAGGAGTAACTGTAACAAGAAAGTCAGAAAACGGCAGAAAAAATGAATGCCAACATATCGCACCAGGCGGGGTAGGGGCATGTACAGACTCTTGTGGAGTGTCCGGGAGGACTTCTGCTGTAGAATTCCAGCGCACAGGACGAGCTAGAAGCCTCCGAGCACCCGCTGAATACCGACGCATAAAACTGGGTATTGGAGAGAACCGTTTCCGAATTGGGCGACTAAATTAAGGTTAGGTCTAAACGGCATTTCGTCCGAACACTCATGGCCGGAATACTTGGACGCGTGGTGGTCAACATCGTTCTCCTTCTCATTTGTTTCATTGCGTACTCTTCTCAAATATTCATAATTTGGCCTTGGTATGGCAGGGTCCTCTCCGTTCAACTCCTCACACTTCTTGTGCCGTTCAAGTGAGTCGTCACTCGCGCGCAGCACTCGTTTCTTATCTCCCGATCCAGCCTGCTTGTCGGCATGTTGCTCTGGAACTACTTTTTGTGTGTCTTCAGCGAACCCGGTCATGTACCTGAGAATTGGGTTAGTTTCACGGCAAAGTTTGTTGTCGTCCTCCAACAAATATTCCTAGAAACCGGATACTCATGCGGACGGTTACGAGGTCAAGAAGTTGACCGGCCGCCCAAGGTACTGCCGCATGTGCGAGAGGCCAAAGCCCCCAAGAACACACCATTGCCGCCAGTGTGGAAGGTCCGTCCACTGACTTGACTGCGTCGATTCATGATGCTCATGGCCCTCCGAAGGTGTGTTCTGCGTATGGGTAAATAAATGAGCATCAAGATTCTTCCATTCGCTCACCTCTGTCAGACCACCACTGTCCATGGATCAACAACTGCGTTGGCCATTTTAATCATGGTCATTTCATACGGTTTCTTTTTTACGTTGATGTCGCATGTTCGTACCATCTGGCAATGGTAACCCAGAGAGTATTACACAGCATGGGTGCGAGATATTGGGTATGCCTGGTCATTTATTCATGTCTTGGCATTCACATTTCATCAAGGACGAACCGGATAGCGTGGAACTTGTATTTATTATTCTCAACTACGTTGCATGCGTTCCCGTTCTCATGTCTGTCGGGGCTTTCAGGTATTTCTCCCTTACTCTTCATTCACACTCAATTAACGATCTTTCCAAGTTTGTATCACTTTAATGCTTTAATGAACAACACGACAACCATCGAGCGTTGGGAAAAAGATAAAGTCGCCACGATGGTTCGTCGAGGGAAGATTCGTGAGGTCAGACTCCCTTCTCTCGATCACTGCGCTTCGACTGATGTTGCAACAGGTCAAATTCCCATATGTACTTACAATTTTTTGTCGATTGCATTTCAAGACTCAACTTTTTTCATTCAGAATATCGGCAGAAGACGGAACATCGAATCCATTCTTGGCCAAAAGCCGTGGTTATGGTGTTGGCCGACCACTACTCCCGGCAACGGGCTGAAATACCAGCTGACGGAAAGCGATGGTAAGTGGGTAGAAATGGTTAATATAGAACGAGAGCGGAGAGAGGATTCGGAAGTGTGATCGTATGTGATTACGAAAGGTGAGCATCCGGCTGAATCCTGATTTTTTCCTAGTTCCAGTGCTTACCATTCCCGAAGCATATCTATATCTTCATCTTTCTCTTTCTCCTCTCACCGTCCTTAGCTTCCACCCACTCAACTATTCTACAGACCCATATGCATCAGAGAGTTGGCCTCCGAGAGATCCAGCTACAATCCACCAAGAGGACCCCGACAAAGAGTTTGTTCTTCCAGAGTCGCCATGGACGTACGAAAACGGGGGCGTTAATCCCGACCTCCAGCCTTCCAATGCTGCTATTCCTCGCCGGAGAAAGAAAGAACTCAACGGAGCGTCCGCGCTTCCACCTTACCATCCTGATTATCAGCCGGGCGGCGGGACCGCAGACGATTCCGACTCTAGTGAAGATGAGGATGAATATGGATACACAGATACCAGTCGGACGCGGGTTAGACGTGGCAGCGAAGGATACGAAGTGCGGCCCGCTGCACGGGAAGACATGCTGGCGCGGTATCTTCTCGAACTTGGCGAAACGCCCCAGCGCTATCATCGTTATATTCCCCAACCTAGTAGCGAGACAGAAAGTGAGGGCGACGACGTTCCTTTGGGGCAACAGCTGCATAATTAACCGGACTTTGGAACTATATGTACTCGGTAGACCATACGATAGATATATAATATTACAAGAAAGTTCTGCTTGATTGACTCGCCTTTTCTTTCCCTAAGCATCAACTTCAATCAGTTCTGCGCGCCGGCGGATATCATTTGTCTGGTCCTCTACTGGCTGAATAGATTGCTCGAGGCTCTTCATCCGGCGCTCGATGGCCGTTGTGTACTGGATCCCCATAGCTTGCAGAGCCGGAACAACTTCGCCTTGGATCATGGCTTCAACGGTCGCCTGGACGCTTGCTAAAACAGTCTCGTCGAGTACAGGTGTAGTTTGAGGAGGCTTCTCAGCAAAGCGCGTGATTTGTTCCCGCAGCAAAGCGAGCTGTCTGGCCCGAGTTTCCTTCCGCTCTTCCAAAACTGCGAGCTGAGCTTGCATCTGGAACAGATGTCAGATAAAAAATGCAATGAAAACGGCGGACACAACAGACCGCGAGTTGTAAATTATTATTCCTGTCGCGATCAGCTTCAAGGGCTTTAATACGTTCTTTTCCGAGTTGATTCCTCTCCAGAAGAAGTACGACTTGGTCCGCTTGAGAAGCCAGCTTTTTCTCGACATCGTTCGCTGCGCTCTGAAGTCCGACGACCGATCCATCACCCCCAGCCGGCTTTGTCTGACTCGGGTCACCGCCAGTCATCTTGCTGCGAGCAGCAGAAATTCCTTGTTCGATGTAGGCTGCATTCCTTTCTGGGGACACAACGTCTGAGTCATGAATTGCTAGTTCCGCATCACCCAATTTGTCCTCCAATTGTGTTATGTGCTCTTCAATTTCTGCAAGGAGTGATATAGGCTCCTCCACCTTGGAGTATGGCTCGACGTCCATGGCAGAAGAAGAAAAAGAGTCAGACGGGGCAGAGGGTCTAGTTTCCGGTACGACGAGCGCCGCAAAACTCGTCAACCAAGATTTGAGTTCGTCCGTGTAAGCCATCATCTCCTCGTCGACACGTACTAGATTCGGGGCCGCAGAGGGTAGTTCGGGGAAACGGAGAAGTTCTTCTTCGGCCTGCTTGAGTCGCAGTTTTACGACGTTGATTTGGGATGTCAGATCGTTGCGTATGCTATTTAGACGGGCGCCGGTCGGATTTGAAACACGATGGAACTGGGGAGATAGTTGCGTGATTTTCCACCTATCGACTTGGCTGTGCAGCTCCTTGAGCTCAAGTCGTATGCGCGTTACGCGAACAGAGTTCCTGCATAAAGCGAGTGAGATTTCGATTCAGGATAAAAGTATAAGACAGACTTGATGATTCCAGAGTGTATTTCGGAGCGAGTCAGGTTATGTGCCGAACGAGGAATGGCGAAAGGCGGGAAAGCGGATTGTGGGGTTGCACAGATCGTTCGCTCTGAAGGGGCCTGCGAAGCAGCTCGATACGAGGAAGCAGATTGGGGCGGGATCGGGACGTCTACAGCCATTTTGTCGTCGTCGACGTCCACCCGGAGGTCTTTCGGGCGTGATGGTTCAGTTGAGACAATAGGGGCATCGTTCGTGTTAGTTGCCGTATTGCCCCATCCACTGCCAGTTCCCCATCCACCGCCGGTCCCCCACCCACCAGAACTCTCGTGTGAAGTCTTCGTCGTCTCGTCCCACCCCCCGGTAGAACTCTCTTGGGTTGTCTTCGTCGTCTCGCCCCATCCAGAATTACTTCCCCACCCCCCGGAACTCGTGTCGTTCGAGTCTACCGTCTTGCTTCCGCCGTCCGAGTTGCCCCATTGTCCAAAGCCCTTGCTTGTGGATGGCGCAGAACCCGTTGACGAGCTACCCCATTGTCCAAAGGTTTTGTTCGTAGATGGCTCAGGTCCAGTCGATTTGGGTTTCCACGCCTCCGCGTCCCAGTCAGAATTGGAATTGCTCTGCCTCCTGCCGTTCCAACCTCCATCGCGCGAAGTTGGTGAAGTGAATCCACGGCCGCGTCCTCTGCCGCGGCTTGGCTATCAATGGTTGAGTAGCTGTTGATGAGAGACGGCTATTAGCATACATACATTCGCAAATTGTTTCCTGACGGCCCTACCCCAGTCAGGGCTTGTTGGGTGAACGTAGGTGCAACCTTGGCCTTCAGTTCGACACCCTTCTCCCAACAGTGGATGGCCGTCATCGTCATACCACTGCAGGAAGAACTGCTTGGATGTGGTTTTAAAAAATTGTCCGTCTTACATACCTTACATCTGACTTGGATCATGAAAACGAAGGATGCAGGAAGGTGGTCGTACAAAGACTGATTGTAGAATTCAAAATTGTACACGTAAGGCGATCATAACATATTTAGGCCACATCTAAGCCTCGATTTAAGCGCCAAGTCGTTCAGCGTATACCTTCCAGATCAGGCCCCCCTTCTCCCCTACCTCTAATAAGTTAGCTCCCGCCCGGAGGTCAACCATCCACGATCCGGGATGGCCATCTTTATGCGCAACTACGAACCCATTCAGCTTCACCTGCACCTCCCCGATCTTACGAGCCTCTCTCTTAGCCGCACGCGCAGCTTGGAGAGCCTTGACAGCCAGTAACAGTCTTGTTCTTGCCTCGACTTCGGCCTTTGCCCTTCCCTTTCTTCTTTCCGTTTTTCGCAGTATCATCTTCTGAATCTTCCTCGTCGTCCTCTTCCTCCTCTTCAAGGTCTTCCTCGTCTTCACTGCTGTCCTCCTCGTCTTCCCCCATGTACGTGACATCCGTGACACTTAAAGCACGTTCCCCAGGACCCAATCGCATTGCCCACGTCTTGACGCCGTCCTGATGGTCCAGCATGAACGGCCGCTTGCACGGTTCGGTCAGAAGCGACACCCCTTTGAGCATATGGCTCGGATGAAGGGGCGGTGGCGCTGGTGAGTTGGAAACGGATAGGATCTTGGCAGGTGTGGGGTTCACAACCGGCGCTGGAGGAGGGGCTGGGGTTGGCGTTGCTACTGGACCGGCTGGCGTTGCTCCTGGACCGGCTGGAGTAGTCCCTGGAGGGTATGCTGCGTTTGGATAGTGTGCAAATGTCGCTGTGGTGGTATTAATGTACGTAGTAGGGGGTAGCGGTTGAGGTGCAACTTGGATCGTGTTGGAGGGCGGTAATGCATTGGAATTAGGTAGAGTATATGGAGGGAGCGGCGCTGGAGACGCGGTAGCCGCTGGGGGTGGGGGTGTGGGTGTAGGAAGAGGTACAGAGGCCACGGCTGGTGTAGATGTTTTGACGGTGGTTGCACCAGGGACACGCAGTACGACGGAGGGGGCGTTCGTGGGAGGTGAAGACGACGGACCCACAGCAGCAGTTGCTGTGGGCATCTTGATCTTGATCTTTGCATTCGAGGGTTTCTGGTATCTTGCAATAGCAAAAGCAGGAGGGAGATCGGACATGAGTTGGCGGAACTTAGTCTACGATGCAGGGTGAGCTGGACAAAAAGAATGCAGTCGGCATGGATGCATACTTGGAGAGTAAGAGCATCTTCCCAGATCGGGGTGTGGTCTTGGTTGAATGCCATCGCGTTCGAAAACACTAGCTCGACGTCATCCGCAAAGTCTTCCATGCTCAAGTACTCTTTCCGTTTGACTTTTTTCTAGTATAGCGTAAGCCAGTGGCCGGAAAGCTTATCCAACGCACCTGTATAACCTCCAAACATCGTGGTTGTTTGATTTGTAGGTAGTACTGAGGCCACATCTTCTTCGAAGGATAGTCCATGAAAACTTCGGAAAGAAGTCGACCGCTGAGACTTGTGGTAAACCCCAACCGCCGGGCTGCAAAAAGATTATCACTCACGTCTCGTCTGTCTTCTCGATAATCTTCAACAGCCTTGTCTTGGCAAGACGGTGGACACTGGGCTTCTTTCCAGTGGGCTCGCCGTCTTCCTCCGATGGAACCATCTTGTGGTAAGTCTTGTTGGTTAATTTCTGGTTCCAGTGTAAGATAACCAACGAAATCGTATGTTACCAACACGCACTAGGAGATCCTTAGCATCCCTCCAGATGCCACTATCCTTCATGTTGTAAGATTTGGCGTTTTCGAAACAAAGTTCGAAATCCTGGCGAACTGCCTCGAGGGTTGGGTAGACATTCGATTCCAGCTGTTTCTTGATATCCTCGAGGGCAATAGGGTGCTGGATAATGGCATAGTAGTCGGGGTAGAGCTTCTTGGGAGGTTTGCGGACGAAATCAGTGGACAGAATCCGACCTCTGGCCCGAATGCAGTAAGCGGTCAGGTCACAGTGTGTGTTTACACAACACTCACTCTTTGTTGACCGCATCCTTGACCGTGTGCCACAGCTTCAACCCTTGCTCGCGCACGTCTACAACCCGCACCTTGACGCGCTCCTCGCCGACTGGATCAGACGTAATGTCTATGTCTGAAGAGGAACCTGCAACGCCCATTTCTTTTCGTCGTTTGGCCCTCGATGCCTCCGCGTCCCCACCATTTAGCTGCCTATGCGCTCTCTTCATCGACAAAAGCCCAAAGTTACAGAGACTCAGAGTATGGACCGAGTATTCGGAGTTCGGGAGACACGTGCTCGAGATAAACGAAGTCACGTTTTAAATTTCCGAATCTGAAAAGAAGTCGACTTCCAAATTCTAACGGTCTAGCGACTGCGCCGACAGCTATAAAATACTACAGAATAACATAACAGGTGCACGTGTGTATCGAAACAAAATTTGCGGTAAATCAACGCTTGAAATACGCAATTCTAAACTCCCGCATCCTTTTTCTAGCGGAACGAGAGTGATTACTATGGAAATAATCTTTAAAATGAATCCTGAGAACACCAGCAAGAAAAAATCCTCACTTTAGTCCACCGTCAAACGCCCAAGAAGCCTCGGTAAGGTCTTGTTGCGGGCGCACGGAATATTTACGCAGCAGTGTGGCTCCCCCAGGCTGCAATTCGGTCAATGTAGCACGAGCATCCGGTATACGAGGACTTACATGCTCCCCAAGATATGAGGTAACATCGACGAAATAGTCGTCAATCACCACCACGCACCTCCCAGGTTTCGTTTAATATAGTCGTAGGCCCGCGGTAGGTCCCATGTTTCACCCTCCCATGGCGCGTCTTGTTGTCGCGGGGGAACGCCATGCTTGTCCTTGAAGTGCATGTATTCGACGGCCTCTTTCAAATCCTCCTCTCTAACGCTCCGCAGACCGGTTACCAGGCCTAGACGGTTGAGTAAAGAGATAATCCATTTTGAAGGATCCCAGCTCCACGGATGAGGACCAGATCGCCAGTCGTGGGGAAATGAGTGCTGCATGAAATGGTAGGTGTCTTTGCATCGTGATTATTATTATACGACCTACGTGCTGTAAAATATCAGCAACCCTAACGAGTATTATGAACTGGAAGCTCACAAAATTATGAGAGCCTTCGCCACCCGTGAGCAAGGCTAGAATCTGGAGATGATTCCAGGGTGGGCTCAACTCTGGAATAAAGAGATCTTACTAAATTCCCTCTGGAGGTATCTTCGTCAGAATAAGGCTGCAAGCCATCCCAGTGAGCGAGGCTATAAAACATTGGGGCTCATTCAACTATAAAAAATGTAAAAGCCTACGAGTTAACGAGAAAAGTGCAATGCCAAACTGCAGATTTAATTAGCGCAAGACGAGGCTCTAGATAAATAACGTACTTGCAAGTCGAGAGACCAGCCCACCCCACACGAAAGCGCCTGACGGGTCACCCCAAAGGGTCCCTAACAATGTAGGCAAAACAAACCCGAAAAACAAGGCCAGTGGGACTAGAAATAGACCTAAGCCCCTGGGAATAAGCCTGACTTGATTAAATACCATAATGTTTATGTTGGAACCGCACGACTAGCGGGTGGTCTTCAGCAGCAGAAACATAAGGTATGTTTTACACGCACCAGGGTCACTATCCAAGTCTTCGCGATCCACTAGCTCCATACGCTCATACGTTGGCTTGTAAAATATCCATCTTTCGAGAAAAATTGAGTCTCGAAGACAGGTCGCCGCTGAAAAGGAAACTGTACCCCATGTGCGAATAGAACAAACCCCGAGTAGCGGCATAAGGATCGTGGACAGGATCATCGGTAAATCGCTGCATCGGCGAATAGGTAAGTGACCAACTATAGTGAAGTTTGCTTCCGCACATGGTGTAAACGATGCCTGAGACACCTGGAAGACACCATAGGATTTCATGGTGCGCGCGTGATAGAGAACTTCGCTTACCACCACTGCAATCAATAAATAAAGATGACAAGGAAGACTGCCAAAGCGACATACTTTGATTGACCCCTGGAAGCCCGCCGAACCTAATGCAGCGAGCACGACGCGAACTGCAAACTTGGCTCTAAACGCTCTGTGGGAATACAGACGGTGATAACCAATCTAGATCATGCACGGTTTGAACTGTGTTGAGGTTTAGTTGAAAGTACCGACCGTGATGCTGCAAAACGCCAAAGTTGAACCAAAGCGGAATCACCAAAAAAGAAACTCACCCAAAATCGGCTAATTGCCATACGAAGAGTGCCAACACCAGGCTCTGGATTGGAACAGCATATATTGGGCGCCAATAAAACGCTCCCAAGACAGCGAATACGTGGATGGACAAGAAGAAAATTGTGTTGGACCACCATATGGATATTTTTGGGGATTCCGTCCCCATTGTGATGCGGGTTCAAGTTGGTGGGGAGCAAGAGATTGAACGCATCAATACATCATGATATATACCGGAGTCGGTCGTATAGAATCCGGGCCCTCGGAGGAGCCCAATGCGGCGGTGAGCACGTTTCTGCTGATTTATTTCAAAATTTGTCCGTTGACTGTTTCTAGTATCGTCAGTACCCTTCTCACTGTCCATGCCGCGTCGTCTAGAACTCTTTTCGGACTTGGTCGACATGGACGTAACTCGGACTTCAGTAAGTGCACGGACGTCAATGTGGCAGTCGATATGGCGTCCACACAACCCCACTGTTATACCGAATCTGTGCTAGTAACATACGCCGCCCACACAGCATTCGCAAATCTCCTCACAGATCTCACCTTGTCTTCACTAGTAACCCAAACATTCCACTCGCTCTCGCCGACTCCAAACCCAAGACCGGGATGTCTATGCACCATCCCGCTTTCTACCCAGCCACCACCACTCAGATGCACCTCCATCAACCCTCGAGGTAAAAGCGCGTCCAAGATGGGGCCAACCGTGTCTGAATTTATTCCCGAGCCCGGCAGAATATTCAGTACCCAGGGAAGTTCCTTGGCCAGCGTCTGAGTTTTTGCGCACAGCGACTCTAATGTGTCCAATGAGTCGAGGGCAGTCGGACCGTGGCCACTAGATCGAGTTTAAGGATCCCAAACACGCCGAAAATGTTTCCTACCTCGTTAAAATACGCGAAACACCTCCAATATTCATCACATCCGCAAGTGCTATCGATAATGAGCCGGATTGAAGTCAAGTATGTACAATATAATGCTACCTTCCGCAGGATCGCGTGTCATATCAAATGCACGGTGAAAACAGACTGGATATTCATAGTAAATGTGTTAGCTCAAGGAAGCGACGTGAATGGCGCTCGCCTTGAAGGGGCAATGCCTCGTCAACGAGACTTGTTGTACATCGGAAATGAAGGACTAAAGTGACAGTTCTACACATACCGCTTTGTGACCTCGACATCGACCCGGCCATCTGCCTTTAAAGCACCCAGAACCACTCCGCAGACGTTATTTCGTTTGAAAACGCGTATATCCTCGAGCATAACCTCGATTTCATCGTCAGAGTATAAGAAATCGCCAGTGCGTGGGCGGACCATAACCTGCAACCATACGCCCAATGAGAACCAAATATGGAGCGGTGGTGTTGCGAACCATTAGCGGCACGTCCACCGAACGCTGGATAGCCTTAAGGAGACCTAGGCTCGGCGTGGTTCCGCCACCAGCTCCAAGATTTCCACAGACCTCCAGCCTGTCAGCTCCTCCTCGGACGGCACTGTAGACGAATCAGAACATAGTAGAGGGCACTGACATGCAGCCTGACTTGAGCGCAGAGCGAACAAGGACTTCGATGCAGAGAGGAGAGTTGGCCATCAAAGCTTTGATTGGTTGAGCGCACGGTACCGTGATTTGACATTTGTCAGTATCACTACCTTGTGTAGGCGACGATTTTGGCAAAGGTCACGTTCCTCTCGTGGATACCTCGTGGATTATTCCTGCACCGATGAAGAGTGATGAAGACGTGTCGACGCGTTTTCGGCGCCTTTTGATTTTGCGGGACGGGATTTGGGTTCGTGAAGGCGCGGAAGGAGGACGACGCGACTCGGAGGAAACAAGTCGGCTTTAAATTTTGGTCCTTTTGACAATTTTGGTAGACACGTCCCTATCCTTTCTCTAGCGTCACAGACACGGAGGGCAGAGGAAGCCAGATGTAGTGAACAGTGACGTATCATGATAGGAAAATAAAACAGTGTAAGTTCCTAGTAGACCTACACGGCATGCAACCCATTCGCAACCCATCTGGCCGCTTTAGCCGCACCAGCCTTCTCCACACGCTCCATTCTGATCCGGGAGGCAGCCTCTTGTTCAGCAGCGATATGAGGCGGGGGGAGTTGCCATTGAAGCATGAGATCCCATGCCTCATCCATTCGGCTCCTTTTCTTGGGCTTTGGCGGACTGGTACGGGGACGTGTCGGGCCTCGGGCATGTGTCGAACTTGAAACTTTATCCATTGAGCTCCCAGCGTTTTGTCGGCCATGGTTGGCATTGAGGCCAGGGTAAAATGATGCACCGATGGCGGGGTTGAGGAAGGAATGCTGGAGGCTGCTAAAGCCCGGCGACTTCTGTTCTTTAGCGTCTCGCTTTGCCTTCTTCCTCTTCGACGGTGAGCTCTTCTCAGGTCCTCCTGGCGCATCTGAGAGGCCCCGACCCCATCTGTTGATGATGGCGCACGCGTATGCATGGTGGATGCCCAACGTAAAGAGTCGGGTGCTTTGCCGCAAAACTGCCTGCGTGTTGTTGCGCACGCTGTTCTGGATTATTATGTCGAAATAGGGGCCCACCCATTGCAAAAGCATGCGGGAGTCATCGTTCATCCCTGGATCGAGGTAAGGTGTTTTATCCCCTTCGTCCTCTGTAGCGTCTTCTTCATCGGCTGCTGCGTCCCCAGTATCACCATCATCACCATCTCCAGCTCTAGCCTCTTCTTCTTCTCCTTCAGCCATGGCGCGGGTGGTCTGCAGAGGCGATGGTGTTTGAGAGGGCAGGTAGTCGCTACCATAATCCCATCCAGAGTAATCATCATCCTCGTCTTCCTCCTCGTCGTAATAGGAGTCAGAGTCGTCGGAGTCGTCGGAGTCGTCACGAGGTTCTAGGTTGAAATCGCCCTCGTGAACGTCCTCGACGTCCATGTAAGGATTTGGGACCTGTATCTCCGATATATGGGTTGATCACACCCAAACAATATCTACTCGCCAGCAGAAACGCACATTCCCCCTTTCCAGCAGACCGGTGCAAGGGATGGCTTAACATGAGCCCGTTCCGAGGATCATCGATCCCTTGAAGCTTGTCCGAAGGACGGACGCCATGCATGTCTTCAAGGATCTCGATGTACTGCATAAACACAAGAGTAAGCTGGGTGGGCGAGGCAGAAAATAGTGGGCTGACTTGTCGTCCTTTACTGTGAGGCACAATATGGGCGGCATCGCAGTCGGCTCGACGGACCATTCTATACTTGTGCATGTGTGAAGCTTGCATGAAGACGCAGCGACGGTCGCGCCTCAGCAGCCGCTTCCGAAATTTGCCCTTACGCGACTCCGCCGCACTTGTACGATCTGCCAGAATCTGGAGATCTATATACCGCGGAGGATCTGCGTGGAGTGAGTAGGCACATCACTCATAATTCGGTGAGGAACGCTCACGAGAAGATATGTAATAGCAGGCAGTTGGGAGGGTGGGTGCTTCCACGTCAGTGTCGGGGACAGCGCCGGCGTTGGACGGAATTTCGAGGGACGCTGGGTCTTCCGATAGGTGAAGCGTTCCTGGAGCGCCGTACAAACACCAGCCAATGTAGCGTAGCCATTTTGCCGGCCTCTTGCTTAAATCACGTAGTTCCTCAAGCGGAATACAGCAAGCCGACTTCCACTCGCTTTCCATTTGGGAGTAGATATACAGAGTCGTAGAGCATGCAGGGTCTGTTGGACTGGGAGTCAAGAGCGGTAGAGGATTCGAAGAGCGACGTTTGTGCTTCTGGGAGTCGTCTGGCGACGTCGACGCGGTGCGCTTGAGGTTTAGAGGCGCGGGAGAGGGTGAAGACGACATAGAGGGAGGAGGAGACATGTTATTGTTTGTTCATGCTGGATGGACGAACTTTGCACTATTCCGCTGAACCCAAAATCCACGTAAAGAGCACATGCTAGGGAGCAATGCAAAGAGCAGCGGCTTTACCTTTCTTTCCTCTGATATATAAAGTACTGAAGGTCTAAGGAGCCAAATCCTTCCGATGTAACACTGCGCGACCCCTTTCTTTCCTTTTCGCCTTTCTGGAGCTAATCAGGCCGAGACGCTGCCGAAACTCGGTGAAGAATACGTGAGACTGGCAACGAGCGCAGAGAAAGTCGTTGTGCACCTCGATCGTCTGTGCGTTGTCCAGCTCTACCCCTGAATAACTTGAATTTTGAAATCCTTCCGAATTGGGCAGATCAAACCTGATCAAACACCGGCCGCGGAATTGGGTGACGCGATAGTCCCACACTACCCAATGGGTGTGCGCAAAGCATTTCTCTGGTGGTGGAAACCACTCCCAACGGAACAAATGTTTCATACTTTACAAACCAGTCGGGTTAACCTATTGTTAATTGCTATTGGCCAATGTACCACCAAAAAAAAAAAAAAAAAAAAAAAAACCTGATCAAACACGCCCTCGTGACCTGTTACCTCAAACAGATTACTATTACTCGAAACACACACTGAATCGAGCTCGAATACTTGTTTGCGACGCGGCTTTCAGTTCATATGAATCCGGTCCTAGTTGCAGCTGTAAAAGTACCTTCACTTTGTCGAAGGACTCGAAATGAACAATCGGTAAGTACGTGATTTGAAGACCGACGGTTTAATGTTAAAGGTATGTCGGTCGGATGCGTAAAACGAAAGGAAATCAAGAAACGAGTGCCTTCCGTTCACCCTCGCCCCATTTTCCGTGCGTTCCCTTAGCTATCCGTTTATTGGAACTTGGAACAAGTTTAAACCAAGTACTCGATTCCCAGTACATTCCACGTTCTTCCATGAGCATCAAAAAAAACAAAAACAAAATAGAACGCTGGTCTTCTCCCTCGCAGGATTTCTCCTCAGCATCTGGAGGACCATAGGAGGCATCCAACTTTATGCAGGATTGACATATATTGGAACAGACGGCCCCAAATCTACGAGACGATTTGGAGGGGATGTTGCAATAAATCTTCGCGGTATGTACTTACCAAAATTCAAAGACTGAAGAGCACTTCCGTCGGCGACTGAATCCAATGACGACGATAAATATGTTAGGTCCGTCGAATGGATTGTGAAAAAAGAGGTGGTTTTTTGAAAGCCACGACACCGAGAAACAATAGAACGGTGAGAGTTATGTCTCACTGCGGTGAATTGTCAGCGCGAAAAAAAAATGATTCTGAGGATAAATCGATCTGCATGCTTTACCTGTATTCTTGAACGCCGGACCACTTTTGCTGTTCTGCTTGCGGACTTATTCTTATTCTTGAGCTGTTGAGTAGGGGATTGACGCAATTAGTATGGACGGCGAGGTCAAGGCCAGGTACTTCCTAACTTGACCGCGGGCTGCACGAGAAATCTGCAAACGAGGAGTGCTACCTTGAACAGTGAGCCTCCAAAGGACAAAGCCGCCGACCCTACCTCTTCATGGCGACATGGGCGTCAATTGAGAGTCTCTTCTTCTGTCACAAAACGAAAGCCAATCTGATAACCTTCGATTGAATGGATAAATATCGAATACATGCCCTGCTATATCACCGTTCAACGGGCCAGGCTGGGTAAAAAAGAGATGATCCGAGAGCAAGACACTTTACTTCGCAGTCAAGTTTTCATAGAAACCGACAATTTTCCTGATGTCTGGACAAATCGCGAGCCGCACTCGTTCGCTCTCATGCACGATATGCCGACTTCCCTCCAGCCATTTGTGGACGCCGAGAATGCCACTGCCGTCTCTGACCATTTTGGCAAGCTTGTCTCTCTGCAGCGACCACTTGAGTTTGCGCATGATGGGCAGGAGCGCGCGGGAAATTGTCAACGACGATGACTCTACATCAGGGTATACCTGGGACTGATGGAGATGTTTGAGGGGGTTGGGTGCTGCGCCTCGGCGCCGCAGGTGTATCGACAAGACATGGCCTGCTTGCTGACGAGCCAGTAAGAGGGACGTTTCATACTGGACAACAGACTGCGTGATCAAGTGAGCGACTGCGCGTGCTATTCGGCGACAGACGTACGAGATGGGAGTGGAAGTAAGTGCCAGCGCGCCATCGTCTCTCAATTGCCAGGCCACGCATAACACCTCTGTGGACGAGGTCGCCAACGGACGGGCGTAGAGCGTCTCCTCGCGGACTGACGCCAAAGAGATCGTGCTTTACGCGGGCTGGAGATACTACGCGAAGGCGATTGTTGTGGAGTGCAGGATCGGAAGCAAGCCGAGCGAGGACAGGTGAAAGCTGGCTCAGCACTGCCAGGTCGGGGAGGTCAAGGTAAGAGAACACATGGAGGACAATCTCTGGAGGTAGAAGGAGCAGCATGATGTTGTAACCGCGCTAACCTGACTTGATATGAAACGAGGTATGGATTGTAAAGCGCAAGAAAAGCTTGGGAAGAGACCCGCGGTGGTTCCGGACAAGTCGAGATTGAGTCGAGATTGCTAGAGCAACCCGATTACGCCCACGCCCATGTGACCGGGCTACCGGCATTACGGTCGACGCGTCCCACGCGTCTCAAATACAAATTTTGATCAAAACATCGGCGTACAATTTGGGCGAAGCTAAAAACATGCTAAGTATGTAAAGAATTTTTTATGTATGTATGGTAGGAATAACTATATGCAAGTCAAGGAAAACTAGTAATGCTACAATTGCTATTAACAGGAAAACTGGCGACAAGTGGATGTATGGATAATGATGGGCGCAGGACGCACATGGAATGGAAGTGATTCCCCTTGGATGTAGGCAGCGGCCGACGGGATAGTTCGTTCCGGGAAGTGAAGTTCCGAGGCAGCGGATGAAGTTACACAGATGTCGAAAGCAAGAAGCGAAAGTCCTCAACGCGGTTTGGATCCCTTGAGAGCTCGAGAGCGAGACGAAGCGGTTTCCTCCTACATCGTAGCGGTGGCCTTCTCGACGTCTACTGTGACCCTGATGCCTCTGAAGGAGTCGAGGCTTGGGGCTCGACTCGCGGCGCGGAAACCCATCTCCAAGGCGCGGCTAGTATAGGCGGGCGCGGGACTCCCTTCCTCTTTTTCATCGCAGATAGGCTCTCCGTCATCTCCGCCGACCGCCGTACTCATGCTCAGCCCCAAATCCAGCCCAAGCCCAAGGCGGATGTTCTCTAACTCGGCAATGTCCTGCTCAATGTCCATGTCGGGAGGGATGCTTCCGAGGGTGCTCAGAACAATGTTGGAGTCGGTGACACGAGCGTTACGGCTGTAGATCTTGGTACGATGATTTGGAGGAGTGAAGGGGGAGCATTGCTGCTGGGTCATGGACTTTGTGGTGAACGCTGCGATCCCGGTTCCCTCGGAATGAGAGACTGTCTCAGAGCCGCGCTCACGGAGGTCCAAGATCTAAGAGAGCGTCAGATAGTACTCGCGGTGTTATTTGTGCAGGAACGCACCAAACGGCAGGCAAGAACGGGAGCCATCATGACGCTCAAGGGAATGTTGATAGCTGAAATGACCTGGCGGGGTCTGAAAGAAGGAAAAAGTCTCAAAAAAGTGCAGATACAGTACATGCGGCGGCTTACTGAAGATAGAAGATACCGTTGATCAAGTTGGCAATAGAAATGAGAATATAATAGAAAACCCCTACGAACGCAGGATTATCAGCTAGGCAGGGAGGCGGAGACGCCATGGATATACCTTCACGAAGGAATGTCTGGATAAGTCTGCTATTTGGCCCACCGTTGCGTCTACGAATTGTGAAAGCCTTCCAAACAGTCATCGCCGTGACAATGGTATCGAAAAGGAGCGGGGCAATCTAAAGCAGTGCGTATGAGGATCAGGAACGGGGCCAACGTTTCAAACACGCACGAAGAATCCTAGACCGCATGTCAATATGACGATAATGTATAAAAGGGAAAACGTACCGAGAAGGTGAGCGGAATGGGGTTTAGACATGGGAAAACAAGGGCCTCTATCCTACAAAAGAGTTAGACTAAAACTAAGAGCACATGCATGCGCCTACAAAGGGAGGTTTGAAGAACGGCAGCACTGGAAGGGCATTGAACAATAGGGAAGACGAGACGCGCGTTTTTACGTACAGAGCATCTGGGTCGTATCTACGTAGAGCTGGTAGGCTACGACTCCGGAGATGGCGGAAAGAAGAAACCACAGCACATATACATTTCTGTTGAAGAAAGCATACGTGCGGATGAGGAGGACCGCTGGACATGCACAATGAATAGCAGGAAAAAAGAACGAAGCACAACAAACATTCGGAGCCGACTTGGTTCCACAAGGCTAAGGCTACGGGTATCTGAAGCGAGAAAGCATCAATGATAGGTGGAGAACAAGCTTTTAGCGGTAGAACGCGCCTTGTAGATCGTTTGGCAGGTCTCGAGGGAGTGATCCATCACGAAACAGTACAGCAGGTAAGGTACCACGGCGATAACCCAATACCTGACCCCATGGGCGATATGAGTGTGCGAGACACGCAGACGACGAGCAACTTGCCGGCAGAAGAGGTAAGCGACTTTGACGGGTGTCCAGTGGGTCTTCCAGACCTTCGCGAGGGAGACAGTCAGCGTCAAGAAAAAGAAGAATGGCGCCGACATACAAATCTCCATTCGCGCGGTAGACTGATGAGCCAGTCCCAGATGACCACCGCGTCTGAGAGGAAATCAATGAGGATCGGGATTGGGACGGAGAGGCACTTACACATTGCTGAAAAACCGAGCTGAAGAAAGGACGACGAGGAGGCCAGAAAATACGTACCACAAAAGTATACCTGAGTAATATAAAGGAATTTGTCTTGGTGGACGTTAGAAGCAGAAGACAGAGGGTAGAGAAGTGTAGAGGACCTGCCGTTGCAAGAGAGTCGGAATCCATGGTCGGGGTTGCAGAGAGGATGGGTGTTTGGGACAAGAAGAAATAAGGGTGACAAAGGGAAAGCGGAAGCTTTGCAATTGGACTAGGTGCGGATACGTCAATTGTACGCATCCAAACTTCCACTGCAGAAAACGCTTCTTTTCGCTTCTGTTTTCTATTCTGCGTCGCCTCCGCGATGTCCAGCTAACTTTGCACGCTTTTCCTGCCGTGTAAACCGGCGAAATACCATTTCTACTTGAGAAAAGGACATGAAATGTCCAAGCAAATATCCTGGATGGGAACTCTTGTCGCTGACCCGCCAAAAACGAGGCCAGAGCTCGCTCACTAGCGCACATCCCTCGCGACAGCCGCAAACCTATGCAAAGTCTATGCCTTTTCGTTCGTTTCAATTACCTCAAAGCACAGAAAGAAGGCCAGCCAAGCTTCGGCGCTTGCTTACTTTGGCGCGACGCGTTGGGTTTCCCGAAATGGAAATGGCCGGCACGTGCTTTGTCGCGCTAATCCTCGGGTGCAACACCATGTCGGACGTCCAGCATATTCGTTTGCGTCGTCCGGAGCCCGCCACAAAAACTCTGCAACCGCCCCGTCACACCGGTATTCTCCAGGACCAACTGCGCAGGGCAGCACGCCGTCCATGGAACCCCAGTTTCTCGCTCGCAGTGCGTATACTGATGTTAATGCGTGTCACCGGTGCCATGTACTCCAACATCGACGACTGCGATGAAGGTGCGCAGTAATAACACCGTTTGAATTCAATTCCGCAGAAATTGACTCGAATTAGTCTTCAACTTCTGGGAGCCATTGCATTTTCTGGATCATAGTTACGGGTTTCAGACATGGGAAGTCTCTCCTCAGTATGCCATTCGGAGTTGGGCGTACATTCTCCTTCACATATTTCCCGCAAAACTTTCCAAACTTCTCCTAACTGGTGATAAAGTGAGCAATGTTTCAGACTTTAAACCCATCTAACAACCGACAGAGAGCCGCCTTTTCGCTGTCAGGATCTCGCTCGCCACCATTTCCGTCTTCGCAGAAGCAAAATTCTACCGTACGGTGTACGAAAAAATCAATGAACGCGTCGGACGCTACCTCTTCTTCATGCTGTTATTCAGCGCTGGAATGTGGAATGCTTCTGCAGGTATACAATAATTCCTCTGCTTCGATATATTGTTGATTTTCCCCCCAGCGCTCCTTCCTTCCTCATTCGCCATGTACATGACCACATTTGCATTTTCGTACGCACTAGCGCCTTCCAGCGCCCAAAACAAGCAAAGGACACTTGCAGCCACCGTGCTATTCGCCACAGGAGCCATTGTTGGCTGGCCTTTTGCCCTCGCGCTCGCTGTCCCATTTGTGTTCGAGGAGCTGTTTATATTCAGTGCCGATCGTGTTGCACCAGAGATCCGGATGCCGTGGATGTTCAATCGTTGGAAAAGATTGTTTACAGCAGGCCTTGCTGCCGCCTTAATATTCGTCAGTGTCCTAGGCATCCATCCGTCTTCTACCTGATGTTTCTACGCAGATTCCAGTTATTGCGATTGACAGTGTCGCCTATGGAAAGCTTGCAATTGTTCCCTGGAATATCATCCAGTACAATATCTTTGGAGGGTCCGAACGTGGCCCAGACCTCTACGGAACCTCTCCTTGGCATTTTTATTTGTTGAACCTCGTTCTGAACTTTAATGTCCTCACGCTCTTCGCCCTGCTGTCCCTTCCCTCCCTCGCAGTAACCTATTTCGTCGATCGAAGCGCCTGGGTTTGGTTAAACCATCCACTGATCAAAGTTCGCCCTTCACGATACTCGCACTTCGCCTCGCTCCTTTCTACCTCTGGACCGCGATTCTCACCTCTCAGGCGCACAAGGAGGAGCGGTTCATGTTCCCGGCGTATCCGCTGCTCTGCTTCAATGCTGCAGTGACGTTATATCTCATGCGAGGTTGGCTCGAGGTTGCATTTATTTCGCTCACAAAGTCTCCCTATCGTGTAAGTCGTAAATCATCTTTTGCCTTCACGTTGCTGATCCATCTCAGGCATCACAATCCACGATATTCCGTACTTTCACGTCCTCCGTGATAGTGGCGTCCGCTGTCATATCCGTATCGCGCATTCTTGCGCTAACATTCTACTATCACTCTCCTATGACCGTCGTTTATAGATTCCAAGTCGACGAATTGCCTCGACTACTCAATGACACCGGTCTACTCCCCGTCTATCCCCCAGGTACTCCCGAGGAGGAGATTCCGCGTATCGATCTGTCTCCGGTCAGAGATTTCAACTTGACGATGTGCGTCAGCAAGGAGTGGTACAGGTTCCCCGGACATTATCTTGTTCCCACCGGGGTCCGCGTCGATTTCGTCAAGAGCGAATTTGATGGTTTGTTACCTGCCCATTTCGGTGAAGGCGAATTCAAGCAGGCGTCTTGGGGAAACGACATTCTTACTACAGCCTGGTGGAATAAATGGAGCCGACCCGAGACTAGACTGGTTCCCGCGGGTCTGAACGACCTGAATCAAGAGCAGCCGTCCTATTACGTAAATTGTCCTTCCGAAACGTCGGTTTTTTCTGACCTCTTATTCAGACATCCATCCAAGCATGTGATTACCTCCTTGACTTGGACTTTCCCAGTCATCCTAGTTCGTCCAATCTCGAACCTCGCTACGCCGTGGATGCGAAGAAATGGGAGCGCATTTTTTGCACACCTTTCTTGGATGCAAAGCACTCGAATCTTTTGACGCGAACGCTGTGGCTCCCCGGAGAGGCTTGGCAGAGTTTGAATGAGTTTGGGGATTATTGCCTATTGAAAAACATGGACTCTGTTGCTAGAAAGGAGGTCATAATAAGGAATAGGAAGTAAATAAATTCTGTCTCAGTTAGAATGAGGCTTTCAGGTGCAAGAGACTCGCACCTAAGTTTCGTAAGCAACGGCCAAATTAGGATGTTCTAAATTGGGCAAAAACAAATCCTCGCTAACACGTTCCTTCGGATTGTACGACGCGTTTCTCGTCGTTCAATAGCCCTCAACGATGGCAGACAGGACGACCGAATCCTCTCTGGTATGGGGTTTACCCTTTGTCAGTTTCCTGACCTTCTTTTCACGAATATGCAGACGTCGATTGAATCTGACGAAGATGACGTTCAAATGAACGACCCTCCACGCCCCTCCGCAAAGACGGCCTATGGTGAGTTTATTCATTTATTTCACCCTTTTTTTCTCGACATATTCTTTTACAGAGTACATCGTTCCTTTGATTAAGACATTCAATGCAACTGTCGAGAACCTCACCCTACCAGAGGAGCTGAAGGAAGATTGGAATGAATCTACAACGACTCTCATGGCCAGAGCGGTTCAGAGAGCTCACAAGGTCGCGATTGTGGGACGAACAGGTGCGTTATTCAGTTCTGCGCAGTATGTCATTCAAACGCTTCAAAGGGGTCAGCGTGAACCTACGTCTGCGTTTTGCTCGAGACTGACAGGCTCCAGGTTGGGAAGTCAACCCTTCTGAATGCTCTGCTACAGCATCAAGTCCTCACTGCTTCCGCGTCGGTGCGTAGTCATTGTCTTTAATTGGATAACACCAACGATTTCAGGGAGCGTGCACTGCGGTGACAACCGAAATCTCTTACAAAGGTGGTTTTCTTCAGTCCTTTCTTTCTTGTTTTAATCGCCCGTAAGATGTCAAGAATATCGAAGCAGTTGTCGAATTTATATCTAAAGAACAATGGGAGATGGTAGGTTTTATAGTTGCCCTCCGATCACCCAAAGAATAACGGCTTCTTAATTATTTGAAGGATCTCTCTCGTCTAATCGAGGACGTGTATGTAATTCAATTTTCGATTGAGATGACAATAATGTATTCACCGTAGAACTGATACTACCGTTGACACCCAAGAAGGCCCAGCAGAGAACTCGACTGTTTCTCTGTCTTACCAAGCCAGAGAGAAAGTCCTTGGAGTACATGCAACCTGTTCTTTCTCTTCCCTGGACTCTAATCACCTTTCGTTTCGATAGGTATACCCCCAGTACGTCTTGAACCTGAATCGGCCGTGCCTTGTTGACAGGCGTAGGTTGCAAGCCGTTTCCGACAAAAGCTGGACTGTCCGAGAGCTTATGGATGATCCTCTGGTCAACCGGTATCTGGGCCAAACATCGGTTTTTTCCGCATCCGAATCCGCGAATTTTCAGAAGGAGGTTGGCCGCTTTTCACAACGCTGAGTGACACTAACCGAATCCTTCTACTACAGCTAGAACAATTTCTAGCGTCGGCTCTCAGTAGTTCGGGTACCCGCAAGGTGAGTCCGGTCCTTGACTTTCTTCGGCATCTGAACTGTTAAACAGCTCTGGCCTTTGGTGAAAATGTCAGTGATTTCCAATGGCGGGTCCTGATCTGAATCCCGTTCAGTGTCAAGATTATGGGGCGGTTCGAGGTCCTTTCCACCGGTATCACGCTCGTGGACCTGCCGGGGCATGGCGATGTCGACAACGTGCGCGACACCATGGCGAACGAATATCTGAAATCTGCGGACACAATTTGTCTAGGCTAGTTCGCACCGTGAGATCACCACATATCTATTCACTTTTTATCATAGTGGCGGGCATTACGAGGGCCAAGGATGACGCGTGAGTGCATAGAGTCGTTCAATCATCTTCCAGTTTCCGATATTCATCCCATACAGGACATCCATTCGTATCTTCACAAACAGTGCGTATCATATCTTGAAGTTTCCTGAGACCTTTTTGGCCTTCTTTGACGTCTCTTTCCAGTTATCCCAGATCATCATAGATGGACGTGTACAGGAGAAATCCATTCTCCTCATTCTAACTGGTACCGATGTGCGTCATGGCTACTGATCGCACTGGGGAACATTCTGACGAGCATTATCTTGCACAGAGTCCCATCGGCAGCAACGAAATCACTCTCGATTCAGAGCAACAAGCAATTGTTGATACCTGAAGCAGGCTTGCTATTTAACTGCCTTTTGGTCCAGTGTACTAAAATATGCTGCAGGAGGCTCTGGCCCTCGGTGCTGAGATCACGGATCTGGTAGCAAAGAAAGAGAAGAAGGAGAAGTCGAAAGGTAAGAAGAAGAACGAACACCTCGAGAAATATAAGGACCTAGTAGGTTTGGTTATACTCCACCGTGCAGCATTGACGTCAAATAGATCACCGAAAAGCGAGCGCAGAAAGAAAGCAAAATAAGAGAGAAAAATCGTTTGCTGGCGGTATGCCTTTTCCTCGAAATTACATATCTAAGCCTTGTTCATATTTTTTGGTAGCTCGGGCGTTCTGAGATTGTCAAGAGTGCATTACACGAGAAATGCGTGCTTTTGTATCGTGAGCTATCGCGATTGGAAAAAGCTGTACCAGATATTCCGATCTTCTGTCTCGGTCGGTATTTTTGCGTTCTCTTATGTAGACCACTGATTATTTTTTTGGTGCAGGCAGCAGGGACTATCTGTATGAACTGAGTCCTTGCATATTCCCTCTCTACACTTACCCAGATCCCTGGCACAACTTGAGCCAGATCCATCGGTTATTTTTCTTGAGAAAGAAGAGGTGTGTGGCAATTTATCTTCAGTACAAGAACACATTTTTACAGTTCCAGACCGGCATACCGAAACTTAGGCGTTACTTCGAAAGGGATGGAGAACGTCGCAACTTGACGGATGCGATCGGGGTGGCAACTAGTCTTTAAGATGCGATAACGATTCTAACTCGATCCCAGGTAGTGACCAACTTCTTCCAGTTTCTATCTCGTATATCGCAATTCTATCTAAGCCCGGGGAAAGCACCGCATCAGTCTCAAAGATTCCAGATCTTATCGACTCGCTTGAAATGGTGTGACAAGTTTTCTTCGCCAGTTTGCTGATTGATGTTCTTGTAGAGCTGCGGGTATAGGCTTAACGAGTTGGTGAAGGACATCAAGAAGAGGTACTCTGACCTAATAGTCGTGGTAGAAAAGGCCGTCGGTGAAGTACGTTTTCCTTGGTTTGCCTGGCGTACTATAATGCCCGGCCAGGCTGAAGAAAGAGCCCCGAGATATTGAGAGAAAAAGCGCTTTTAAATGGAACCAGTATCGGTACGATTAAGCACGCAGGACTGGATGCAGCTGACATATCCTGCCTCAGCGCGATGATGCGTCAGGATGGCCAATACGAGGGCGGCAATCTCAACGCTGACCTCACACAGAATATCCTACCGGCGATCCAAAAGGATTGGTTTGATGCGGTCAATACAAAATTCCCCTTGATCTGGGAGAGTTTAAGGATGATACCAAACACTTCTCAACGAGACAGTCAAGTCCATTTGTGAGTACTCTCCTCCAAGAAACCTTGTCGTTTTATGCAACATTTCGCAGCCACGCAATCACCGCAGTACCACAAAGGCACTGTCCGCAAGGCGCTAGGACTCGATTCATTCCTGGAGATCTGGAGTCCGCGAACATGACAGCTACTAAAGTTCCCAGAGACAGGGCAGCCGGACTTGGGAGCCCATGATGAAAAACCTGCTCAAACCCCAATATGCAAAGGTTTCTACTGAGAAAGGGCCGGAATGTATAACGGATGAAAGTAAGCTGTCACTTCCGTTTTTCTCTTTGATTACATTTTGCTAAGGGCATAAATTTCCAGTCGGCGAGTCCTCACAGGTTTAAATGACGTATAGCTCATGCCGTAACTTAGAGGAACAGCGAATATATCCGAACCACGCTTCGGATATATTCGGCCAGATGAACTCGACTGTTCGCCATCTGTTGACGAGACAGTCGTTAACATCGAAGGGCATAATCGAACCGAGTTATGATTATGCAAACACATGCGCCAATACCTCCTTGGTGGTTTGGTAGCCAGGTGCTTGTGGCCATACTAATGGTACATGCAGGCGTGGACACTGCCCGGAAGTGAGTGCCCTTGAAGAGGCCGAGAAATTGGTCAAGGCTTTCACGCTAGAACATGAAGATCCACTTGCACAGTTCTCGATGAGCTCAAGACTCGGTTGCAGCAAATTCCGCATCCATTGGCCTAATAATAGTTTTTACCCGACATTTTTCTGCGGATAATTGTACGATTATGGAACTTGTATTGATATTTCCCCCCACTACTTCGTTGGGTTCACACCGAGAGCTGTGGACACTTCAGATCCGACCTTTCAGACAATGGAAGAAAGTATACTTATGTATCCGACGATGCCTTCAGAGTAAAATAACTCAACGAATGCTTACGGAGACCGAGTGCTTACCCTCGGGCCAGTCATCATGTATCTCTCTATGCTGCGGAAATTAATGCGGATCCCGCCGCATCTAAGAATCACTCACTCGATAATGCTGTTGAATCCGTTTTTGTTCGCGGCCGCAAAAATAGGATCATTGGCGTTCTTAACCCTAGTATTCTTGTTTTGATTGTAATTGGTGTACATGCCGATGATGTCAGTCCAAGGATCTGTGAAA
>JARJLF010001098.1:0-101379 GCA_029378395.1 Mycena leptocephala | reverse complement strand
AGTATGACATCATCTGCGCGCCATACGCCCATCCATAAACTCATGAGTAGCCTTCAGAGACACCAAATACACATATTTCAGGCTGCATACACTTCGACCTACTGACATAGCTTGGCAACACAAGAATCGGTGGTATTTCAGAGCCACCAGGCAGCGCATGCCTAAAGAGCCACCAGGTGGCTCCCGGTGGCTCTGCATTTCATTTTCCCTGGATTGCGCTTGCAATTCTGAACAAGACTCTCTGTTCAGAATCGCATATTTCAGATTCCTCATGCCGCCTGCGTGACCATGATTGTTCCAGGCGGAATTGGATCTCCTATTCTCTCGGAAAAAAAAACGTCAAAACGTGTCGAAATGTTTTTAGGGCTGTGCCCTGTTATGTCGATTCTTGATGAGCGACTCTTCCCAAAAGTCCTTGGGTCTGGTTCTTCAGAGACAGATGGTATGCATGCATCTGTAAAGGGAAAGACATACAACACCTTTCTGTGGACTGGTGGACACTGGGGATTCTTATCTGGGAGAAGGGACCACCTCCAGTACACTTGCGCACCGCCATTAGATTTGCGAACAGCTGTAAAAATGTACTTAAATAGACCGCGGCCCGAACCCGAGCCCGAATGTGTATATATGGCCCTTCTCACTAGGCGGTTGTCATCATCAGCGGTAGCCCACCCGCTAATGAAGACTGTACTTTTCCTCGCTCCTCAAGGTAACAATTGCGTGCAATTACTACTACCTTAATCTGACACCATTCCAGCACCCCGTTCCAAAGAAAGGCCCAAAATACAGAGCAGTGATGACCTGCTCACCAGATTTGTGCTGTTACCTGCTTACAACAAATATGTCGCCCGCCCTTTGGACGAAGTACTTGCAAGTGAGCCATAACACAATGCTGTCAAGTGAGGGTGCGAAACTGATAACGCGTTCTCAGGAGACTCAGATCCGTTCATGCATAATAAACCTTCAAGTTTGCCCGATGATCTCATTGATATCTCCCACATGGATCCAAGCAGTAAATCACTCATAGAGCTGATGGCGGGTGGCCAAGAAACCATCAAACGATGTCCTATCGTCCCGCTCACAATAGAGATGACTCATGAGCACACGACGCATCCACGGAGCGAAGCTAGGTCGGTGAGAAGGAAAGATTCCTTCTCGCCATATACGAGGCGCAGTGATACTTTCAGACGTACTGCTAATGAAGTTGACGGGGAGGCCCCAACAGGGAGTGGAGCAAAGAGAAGAATGAGATTGAGCCCAGTCGAATACGCTTTGTAGGTGCGGGTGGGGGTGACAATGACTTGGGCCTGTTTAATAATGACAGTTTATGGGCCCCGTGCCATAAATTCATTCGCACAGTTCAGTAACTATATCAAGTTTGTAATCAAATACTGTCTCAACAGAAAGTCCCGCTGAAAGTACTGCGATCCGCAACCATACGCAGTTTTTCGCAGTAGATATGCACTGCGGCGCAATTTTTCAACTTATTAATGCACCTGCGGGCACGTATACCCCAAAGCATAAATAGGGCCGATCTTCTGCCTTTCCAATCGGTATTCGCTCACTCCTCTCCCTTCGAATATGCCCTGCAACTGTTTCCCTATTTCTGTGGATGTGGAACTGCTGCTCGGACTGCGGTTGTCGTACTCTGTTGGCTTTCCTGCCTGTTCACTGGGGCACAAACTCTAGAAATTGCTTTGATTGTCTCATTTGCTGTATCACCCCGGTTCCAATGGCAAAGTTTTCCCCCAGTGCGCCGTTAATGTGTACTGTCTGTACCCGCTCTGAATGGTCCTAGCAATCTCAAGTCGTTTGATTCGCGCCACCGAAGTCTCGCAGACCAAGATCCGACCTGTCGACTTTTCAAGCAAGGAAGGACACTCATCTTCTATATCACTCTATTCTACTTCGTGCCTCTAATATTATCCATTTCATATCTTACGGCACAGTATTGGGGCCAGAGCGAAGCGGCAGCATGTCTTGTAACCACTAGAAAAAGCATCCAATGCCAGGTGTCCGGAACATGTGGGTACCAGGCTTTCACAACACAGAGAAATATACTCACTTCGATTGTTACCCACTACATCACTTTGGTGAAACAGGGTAGCTCCATAAAATAGCTTGCCTGGGCAAGCTAACCAAAAGTGTCAGCACATCAAGCACCTCTGACGCTGTGAGTCCCTCTACCAATCGAACTACCGCGCAGAAATTCCTTCGGGCCGAACTGTGGATTAATTTGAGAGCCCTCGACGCTTGGTAGACGAAATACTGCACGGTAAAATGTAGGGTGTGGTCCGCATGGATATATGAATAAGCATACCTGGATGTGGTGGTCTGTGAGGTTTTGTTGAGTGTGGATGAGCCGCTAGACCAATGCGTGCCAAAATGATTGAATAGCCATGTGCGGAGCGGATATAGCTTTCGGCAGTGGCTACCATTTGCCGTCGATCCATATAAATGGCCTCGTCACTCTATGGGCACCATACACTCCGGAAAATCCGCAGTTTCGGGAGCCTCGATAACGTTTCTGAAACCTAAGGTTTCAGGAACAGAATATCTGCTCCCAAAACTGTTCCCGAAACCTTTGGTTTCAGGAGCACAGAAACCGTTCCCGAATCAAAAGGCTTCGGGAACTGCAGAAACTGTTCCCGAAACAAAAGGTTTCGGGAGGCGGACCAACGGTCCGGGACGGCCCGCCCACCGAAACCGTTCCCGGAACCTTTTGTTTCGGGAACAGTTTCTGCAGTTCCCGAAACCTTTTGATTCGGGAACGGTTTCTGTGCTCCTGAAACCAAAGGTTTCGGGAACAGTTTCTGTACGCCAGAAACCAAAGGTTTCGGGAACGATATCGGGGCCCCCAAAACTGCGGATTTTCCGGAGTGATAGCTTGACTATAGTCAATGTCAGATCTCAAAGAGGAAAACCCTAACAAAATTGAAGGAGATGCTCAGGAAGCGGAGGTAAGCATTATATCATAGCTCATACTATCTCGATGTACACATTCATCAACGTCTACAGAGTCAAGTGCATACCAGTGCTATGGTATGTTGTGAACTATCACCAATTATCTATCGAGTAATGCTAACAGTGGAGTATGGTGCACGCCACTTAGTAACCACCTCTCGTGAACAACTGCCAAATTGGCCGAGCAAGTTTTGAATTTTTACCCCATATTTTTGGCCTGTTTCTACCTCATTTGAGGTTCGTTTACAGTTGTAATGCAATATTACTTGCTGGAAACACTTATATCGACTGCCTTCATGCTCAGGCAGTGGGTTGGGAGCCACGGCGGTCATAATGGATGGCTGACTGCCAAATTGGTGGGCCATAAAAATTATAACTCACCCAGTAAATTCACGAAAAATAATACCTCTTAGGAATCTGTTCCTCCAGTGAAAAGAAGAAGTTTCCCAAGAGGAAAAAAATTAGGATGAAAACTGGGTCACTAGTAACAGTTGTCACAAAGAGGTGGCGACTAGACGGCGCGCACCATAGAATCATCACAATAATCATGACCTCGGACCTGTAGAAGTCTCCAACAACATCCCAACCCATCTTGCCAGCGAGAGGCGCACAGCGGAAAATCATCACCATAACAACAATCGCGGGGGAAAAAGAGTCTTTGTCAACAACCTCCCAAGCACCCTCGACAAGGAGGGTCTTGCAGCCGAGTTTCTCAAGCATGACATCATCATTTTAGAGGCTTCAATACGCCATACATGAAAAAAAAACTGTTGTTTGGCAGACGTGGTTGTAGCTACCGCTGATTGCAGTAAAGCATTGGCAATGAGTGGGAGCCTGCTTAGTGGCAAGATTATAACGGTTGACCTGTTCAAAAGAAAAGATGAGCGTCATCAAAGGGTGCCGTACCAACACGAAACGTGTTTTTGTGTCGATGTCAATACTTCGGAGTGGTCTGTTTTGCAACTGTTTCGTATTCTCCGGAATCAGGTGAGTGACACACGCAGTTGCCACCTGATGCTATAATGACCCGTCTGCTAGAGTAATGTCGATAACCTCGAACTCAAAAGAATCTTCATAGGGAATCTACCAAACAACGTCAGTAACGAGGACCTCACAGCCGAATTTTTGAAGCGCGATGTCCAGATCCTGAACGTCTCGATTCGCCGTGCTTGGTACAAGGACTCTTTGGTGGCCGACGTTGTTTTAGCAGCAGCGGAATACGCCAAGGCATTAGGAATGAACGGGACCTTGTTGCGCGAAAGGAGGATCACTGTCAAGCCGTTCATGCCTGGAAAATCCCTCATCACCCACCGCATCAAGCAGAAATGGTATTTTCTGTGCGCGTTAATGCTATCGAATGGTCTGTTTTGCAGCTGTTCCGAGCTTTGTTGGGTCAGGGGGCTCGAATACAGGCCGTCTATTGAAACTTAGTTGACGTATCAGTAATCAGAGCTTTGTCCCGAGACAGAATATAGAGTCATGGAAAAGTGACCCAAATTGGGCTGGCGTATCTCGGTCACCACCCAATCCCACACGACCCAGCCAGATCCCCTTCGCGTACATAGACCTAAAGGGTTATCGTAGCTTTGTCCGTTTTAGTGTTATTTGAAGTTACTCACGCGGTCCTCCTTTCTTATATAGATATGGATCGAGCTGGCTCTATGTTTGGCTCGAACTGGCTCAGACTGGCGGTCTGGAATATGTGCAGTAAGACCATCGCGAACCAGAACACCAGTCGCCTGTGGGGACCTTCGCCCCGAGCCCTGCCAGTATTAACCAGGTGCGGCGGACACAGCACACTCAAGCGCGGCACACCCGCAGCATGTGCGGCACATCGCGTGCATCTGCGGCACATTTCCGCCAAGTGCGGCATACCATGTTCGGCACCTCTGTACACAGTTCACAAGTGCGCCACACCACCGGTAACTCCCGAGATTCAAACTGGCTCCCGTTCGTTGAGCCTTTTCGGAATACAGCTTGCTTTGTCGAACTCGAGAAGGCAGGCGCACTAGGATTAATATTGATGTATGAATGTATGTACAATAAAGCATGATCACATAAGAAAAAAGTAACGAGATGGTGACAGCGCCGGGCCAAATAGGATCAATATTCTGCGGTGAAGGTTAGTCAATGAAGCGAGAAACGCAAATTGGGAGAACAGACCTAATTTTTTAGACTCATCCGCGCGCCTGGGGACTTTACGAGGTTGAGCGGTGTGGATCACATTTTTTGGGTCGACGTCGTCCCGGGACTTGCGCTTTCTATAGCCCGGCATGGCTGCTGAATCGGATATAATGAGTAGCGGTTCGGACGTAGGTGCAGGTGGCGACGAGACGGGCAAGGGGGAGCCGAGGAGTCGTAGGGCAGCCGTAACCGGAGGTACGAACACGGGGACGTTCGCCTGCTCAGAGAAGATGCTAAAATTAGTTGATGCATCCCCACCGACACCGGAGTCGAACAGCAATTGAAGGGTCAAGGGAGCGCTGTGTGGCTACAATTGCCTTATTGTGACAATTCCCGCTATCGTAAGGTACGGGTCTTATAGGGAGCATGATTTTTGGATTTTGGCCGTGTATCACATTTTCGTCAGCAAATTTCGCGTAATCCGCTTTCCTCCCCGCCAAATCGCTTCGGCTTGCCCCAGTCGTTCGCTGCGCCGATGATTGCCGAGTTAAACCTCATAAATTTGCTTATGCATACCGTGGAAAATGCTCTAGATCTTTCCTTTCCTTAAATGGTACACTATGACTGAACATCAAGTCGTGGTTGTCTTCCAAATGGTCGCCACTCTTGAGATTTATACTTTGCCAATATCAAGTCAATATTCTACCTCGGTGGCTTTGTCGGGTAAAGTTGCCCTGGTGTTCTATGGGATTGAGGATCCTACCTTCCTGATGGGTGAGAAGAGGATAATATTATTGTATGCACATTGACAGTGCTAAGGCTCTAACCATTTGGTTTTCATTTGAAGACCCGTGCAAAACAAGATGGAAACGGTTTTTAAACAGTTTTAAACGGGTTAAGACAGTTTTAAATGGGAATTTTTGGAGCAAGTGAGTCGAAGTGGTCTGGAGGGATCAAATGATGCACCTTGGCCTTCGTGACGCACAAACGAGACACTTTATCGCAATGAGGTGCATCAAGGTGATCATAAATCCGGGTTCAACGGCGGGATGGTCGCAGGATGCAGGCCGCTTGAGTTCGCCGAGATGGCCGATCGTCCATCAAACATAAAATGTCTCCAAGATATCGTGCATCGGTGAGTAGTTCTTTTGCTCCGAGACTATGCTCGTAGTTTTACCAGTATTGCCAAGCTTTCTGAGACTCTGGGGTTGGGATCCACCCCCAAAGCTGTGGTAAGTGGTTAATTCTTTGCAGCCGTTTGAACCGTTTACAAACAGATTTCAAACCTTTTGTGCTCACTCGCAAACCAAATCGAAATAAAACGGTTGAAAACATTTTCAGACGGAAATGGTCGGGGCCTTAAATGACACACAGAGTTATCTGATCCCACTGGTGTCCCTGGCCCATCGGAGCTTGTTCTGGGTCGTGAATTATTATACTTTGGTCGGCAAACCATTCTGCACACCTGCAATTTCAACTCGCCACAGTCCTGGGACTTTGGGCCTCATTCTTTGGACAGCAGCTGAAGGAGAGATATCCTCAGGTTGGACATGATCTCTCTTTGGTTCTTTGGTCTTCTATGTCCTCCGGACACGCTCTGACCTCTGGATCCTTTTCTGTTCCCCCACAGTTGCAGCTCTTGTGCAAGTCTGCAAGTTCGCTTTTTTTTTTGCTCTTTAGAGCTCAGCCTCCTTGAATCTAATATCGTGAACTTCGCCCGAAACAGATTCAGCATTGAAGTATCTAACGCAGACCCGAAAACAATGCTGTCTTTGTCGCTTGCAAGTGCCTGCTGTCTAGTTCCAGCGCGAGCATGTCACAACGACGGTCTTTGTATTCAACGGAGATAAAGCCGGGATGTGGCCGATGGGCTCCAAAGTGTGTTTGCCATGCGGAATTGGGCTCAGGGATGGGAGCGGGGCTGATCTTCTCATCTGAGCCCGGATGAAATTTGTCTCGGGTCACACTTTGAACTTTTACATAAAACTACTGATGCATTGGCACACATTACTCCTACAGCATGTATCGGATTCCGGGTGGAATAAATCCTCGAAAATCTCATCGCTTTGGAAAAACCTACGCTGTGACTTTCTGAGGGATGCGACTGGGTCAAACAATTGTCTTTGCCCGCATGCAATGGTTCTTCCACATTTCCCACCCGGATCTGAAATTCCCCTGACCTTCCAGCACAGCACTTTTTTTTTCCGTGTCAGTGCCTTTCCACGCTGCCACCATGGCGACTCCGGTGAGATATTCGATGGGACACCCTTAGTTCACCTCATGTATGCCGATTTTCTTTTTCGATGGTTGGGATCTTATCTTCTCCCCCCCTTCATTTCTTGGAGTTGCACCTCGTATTTGAATTGCTGGGCAAGTATTTTCAACAGACGTTGAACCATGAAAGTGACCTCAAGTCCGAAGAAAGCTGGACTGAACATGAATGATAAAATGGAGAACTCGCGCAGAACCAATCTCGAAATTGAAATTTATTCAGAGTAGAATAATCCATCTTTGGTAGCGGGCCATGCCGCTCGTCGGCCTTACATGCTTTATATCGTTAAGTATCGTTCCTCGAAGCACTGGTTTTTATATATGTTGTACTTACAGCTATTTGCGGAACTTAGGGCGTGGATCAATTTTTTTTTTCAAAAAATGATGATTTCAGCATAACACCCATAACTCCCTTAATTCTTCGTCTTTCCCTTGATTCCGGCACCATTGCACTTGTATAGGATGCCCCCAGCTGTATGTATATAATATATACCCATAACTTTAGGATGATCATATAATGTGCACCATATATGGTAAGTCACCGAATTTCAGTTATATTACCTCCTGTACAAGCAAAAACAGTCTGGACATTCCAATATCTTCTCGGATGTCTGCTAATATATATATTGAGCTGCAGGCATATTTGGAAAACCTTGCCAGCCTCGGGGTCGACCTCGCCTTTAATTTGCCCCTTCAAGATCTCGACGAGTCTGTGGTTTTTCGTAAAATAGGCTGTGGCGCAAATGAAATTGGGTACCCTTCGATGGGCTCATAGTACATGTCCGTTACTGCTGGGTGTGTTAGCGTAAGGCAGCGCGTACAACTGTTCATACACACACGTGTTATGAGATTGGGGACCGAAAATGCGGGGTTTATAGCTCTGCGTAGTTGTTTATGCGCATCGTCTGTGATGGTGAATAGCCCATTACAGTTTTCAACCGGTCAATGGGACACTTTAATCGAATCGCTGATTTGAGAGCTTTTTGAAGTTCTTTTGGAATTCCTAGTCAACCAAAACCTTCATTCATGCATTGTACATCTCTATGCAAGGGGTTTTAATTTTTGAGATTCAGCTGCCAGGCTAACCAGAGCAAACTTCTGCCACCACTCAGTGGGACAGTCACGAAAGCGTGATGATGGTCACAGCCATCAGTCAAAATGAGTGTCTGTTCTTCGCAATAACGGTCCAGAATCCATTCGGCGTGATCATACAAGAAATCAATGCATTTCTGTTGTTGTGTTTTCACGTGTCCGAGCACTGAAGGTGACGAATCTTCGTTTATGGTGACTTCCTATTTGGGACAAAATTCTCAGCAAAGTAAAAACCGTTTCTTCTTCACACAATATGGGTCGGAATACACTCATATTAGCTAGGCATGCTTACATGCACTATACAACGGGTCCTATGTCTTTACTGTACCTGAAACGGATCATTTAAATGTTGTCTTGTTTTGTGTTCCGTCAAGATGATTTTGCCGAGGCCTGATACATTGATATGCAGTCATGCAAATTAGATGGAACATCGAAGGATACCCACAAGATTAAGCATAATTTATTGCGAGGCAATCCTGTCAGAACTACGAGCTCAATGGGGCAAATTGTCCGACTGTCCCAGTGAGTGGTGGTGTCCCATTGACCGGTTGAAAACTGTACCGGCGGTCATCCCCAGGATGTCGCACAAGTGCGCAGTTGAGTTTTCGATTGCCCCTTGCGTCGGAGCCAAAATAATTCCGAAATCGGCTCAGCTGCTCTTCGCAAGAGCAGCCGACTAAAGTGTGCAGTTGAGTTTTAAATTGCCCCTTGCGTCGGAGCCAAAATTATTCCGAAATCGGCTCAGCTGCTCTTCGCAAGAGCAGCCGAGTAAAGCAACCATTTAGTTTTCGTTTATGGTTGACCCTACACTAAACGGAAACGAAAATTCTACCCGAGCTCTACGCGGCCTCTACCGTAGAATTTGATCCCAACGGATTCAATGCTCTCGTCAAAAAATTTCGCCTTTCAAAGAAGGCTAAGCATTCGGTACGGGATCGAGGAACGTGTCAAAGTTGAAGATCGCCGTCCCATATTTGCGCCACAGCTCGGACAATTTAATCTAGATTCGCAAGCCAGTCAACGTCCACTTGGTTACAAGAGAGAGCAGTCTTGATTTCTCTCCTGACATAGTACACAAACCCAAATATGGGACGGTAATTCTCAACTTTGACGTGTTCCTCGATCCCCTACCGAGTGTGCGGAACACGGATTTATATTGATGGAGCAAGCAGAACCGCCACTGTCACCGCCGTAAGAACGCAAACAATAGGGAGCGTATTTCGTAGAGCAAGGATCTCCGGCCCAAACCATGCCCACACCCACCACAGCCCGTCGAGCGATCCCAGGGAGTAATTCGCCGTCTGCACAAACGGCCCAGGCTGAGCCAAGCGCCGCAATGCGACAACATACCACGCTATCGCGGTCCCGGCCACAACCAGCTTGACACGTGGAAACCGTTGCAGGATCCGCACCCAGCGTTCACCGAGGCGCTGATCCGGTGCTGGGGCGAAGGGCGTGTCTGAACCGGGTTGCACTGGAGTGAGCAATCGGGGGAGGTCAGGCCGCAGAATCGCTGCGCGGCCAATGCCGAGGAGGTGTGCGTGGTCGCACGAAAGGGCAGCGTGCAGTTGAGCGGGGGTCGTGAGCCCGCCGGTGGGGAGGATAAGTGGAGCCCCTGGGATGGACGCGACGGCGCGGAGGGCACGGTGCGCGAAGTCAGCGAAAATGGCCTGGCGGGAGGTCACGCAACTAGTCTCTTATAAACAGACGCTACAACAATATGGTGCTCGTACCTCGCATGTTGTAGTCTGTCGAAAAGGTTGATGATTTGATCGCCAGCCGCGTTATTACAAATCACAAACACAATTCGGATGCTGGTATGCATTCCAGAACAAGTTTTTCACAAATATGAAGTATTTATTAGTATAAATTGAGCAACTTTCTCATCCAACTTGTGGCGGCAGAGTCGAAGAACCAGGAGTTTGAACTTTGATGGCTCAACAGATGACAAATCCTGACATAATCTGCTCGTTCTATTCCGCGAGAATGGAAGTTGAAAAATAAGATTTCGAAAACACATTTGGGTCAGACATGGATCTCAATATCCTTTCTCTCTCAAAGTTTGAGGATGGGGGTCCTGGAGGTGCTAAATGGGCATGGCAAAATTTCAAACTCCGACGATTATATAATAACGCGGCCACCAAACACGGTGGCGCGGTTAACAACAGACTATCACGCTTGTTCATTATGAAATCTGGCCGCGGTTAATGTGATTATTTGGTTTGCACCATAGAAAGCTGATGTATCCTGTTTCGGATTGGAAGACTGCCAGATTTGTCCAAGACAGTGAATCAGTTGTTTGAATGTTTGGGAAAAGTAGGCTGGCCACCCAAACTCGGGGTTTTGATTCACCGGGTGGATTTAGATTAAGTATCTGCATTCTCGATGTCATCACCAAAACTGACCGACGCCGATGTCGGAAAAAAAGCGAATTTACATGAGTGAGGTATATGTCCTGATCATAATGAAAAGTAGGTTATAACTCCTTTTCTTGCCGGTAATGCGGGACGGAACTTGAGGCCACCGGCAAGCTGACAAGGGTCAAAGACCATTTGAGGGAGAACATGTAAAAACTGAGCGAGAACATGCCCCGAATGCAAGAATTTTATTCGACCAACCGATTCATGTACACTTTGGTGGGAGCATCCGTTGAACTTCCTGGGGAACTTGGGGAAGGTCAGATTCCGATTTGACACGGGGAATTGTTTATTCGCATTTGAGCAAACACCGGATTTCGCAGATTTGTATCGTTTACGAAATAGGGGCTGGCTGGCACAATGGAAGATAGTGTAATATGACCTTGGTTGGGTACTACATAGAACCTGCTCTCGTGAACGTCACGGCAGTACTCCAAGGACGGCGGAAGAGCTGTCCACCACTTCGATCTCCACAAGGAGTCCGTTGTTCTATTTTTGCCTACCAATGTATATAAACCATCCTGTTTCAATGCAATTCTCATTCCGCATCTTCGCAGATTCTTCGCGTCCAACTTAATTATCCAAATCGCCAACCCCTTACTTCTTCCTCGCTTTCACCAATGTACATGCGTTGCATCGCCGGTTACATCGCCATCGTTGCACTCGCTGCTACTCAAGGTACGGGAATTCCCCGCGGTGTGAAATCCATTTTCTAAACCTGCAATTTCAGTCAAGGGTTGTAGCGATGATGATACAACCATCAGATGTTGGAACGGAAACCCAGATGACAGTTGGAAACTTACAGAGCAGTGTATGAAGGAATTGGGAAATACGAGGGATTGTTATTGTTGGGGCAATACGCGATACTTTGCCGTTGCCAACAATAATTTTGAAGAGTTCAAAGCTTGCTGTAATGCAAAGGCTGGGAGGGCTAGCGGCGGTTGGAACCAGTGCTGAATTGGTAACTTGCAGCTTGTGGTCAATACAGAAGGAACTCAGGCGTAGCGAGATATAGTACGGAGTATTTTGTTGATGTACAGGATTGCGAACACGCGTGACGTGGGTGACTAGTTCCCTACTAATAGTACTATACTGTTGCCAAATATGTCCTGGACCAGAGAACGTGGCTGTGCTGTGCCACAGCCCCTGGTGGCTATGTCATGCAACAGCCATCGTTCTGGTGTATAGAACGGATGGGCAACTGTATAGGGGTTCAGCCTTTCGGGGCTTTGATGCTTAGGTGGGAGCCACAACGGTGACGTTGTGTCACGCTCAAGGCCTCTCGTCCACTGCTCGGTAAGAAGAACAGGGATTGGGGAGTGAGGATATAGCCAAGAAGGTTTTAGAATAAAAGACTAAAGAGTTACAACGAATTTACTACTCTACTTATACTGTTTAACGAGTCGTGTGAACTACGAGATATAAATATGTACAATAGCCTGTAGCTGTGTGTATCAACTACGTCTGTCAATCATCTGTCATAACCTGTGTATTGTTCAATGTTCCAATGCTGTGTCCGTATTGTCTTCATCAACTTGTGTTTCCATCATGATCCTGTCATCATTTCATCATCACTGATCGGGGTCTTGTTGGATAGGCGTTGGAACGATAAGATTGTGATCTAATCGTGACATTACCCCCCCTCTAGGGTCGACGTCCTCGTCGACTGTGATGAATACTCCAGTCTCAGGAATAAATAATTTCTTCGTCGAGTATTCTAAGGACTCCTCCTTTGTTTTGTATCTTTTAATTAAATAATCCCAATGTCCCTTCGGTAGGACCGGCAAAGCCCGAATTACAATATTGTGCTCGACATTATATCTGTCCAAGAGCTTTTTTGCATTCGTCAAATGCCTTCGTGGTTCCCACGTCCGTTCATTTAAAGGATAATTCTTCCATTTGACGAGGTATTGATAACCTCGTCCACGCTTCCTGTGTTTCAGGATTTCCTCCACTTCGTACTCCTCATTTCCTGAAACAATCTGCGGCGCCGGTCGTTCCTCTCTCCTCTCCACCGGGGGTTCCACATACGGCGTTAAGAGTGCCTCGTTGAACACCGGATATGACAGATCCGTCTCCGGCAATCTTAACTTATAGGCCGATGCCCCGACCTTCTCCAAAATCTCGTAAGGCCCCAGCCTTAGATCATCGAACTTCTTCGTGGGCCGATCCGTGACTACATTTGTTCCCTCAAGCCACACCTTATCGCCCACTTTGAATTCCGGTGCATCACGCCTGCGCGCATCATAGTATTTTTTCATCGTTTTCTGGGTTTTCTCCAGCGCAGCTGCCGCTTCATCGCGGATCTTTTTCATTTTTTCGGCAAAGTCATTCGCGGCCTCGTTGCGCGACTCGACTGCATTTTCTATCCCCTTCCAGGGGTGGAACCCGGTGTTCACAAAGAACGGCGACATGCTTGTCGACGAGCTAGCTTTGTCGTTGTGGGCAAACTCGGCTAAAGCCAGCCATTCGGCCCAGTCCGACTGCCGGTAGTTTACATAAATGCGGAGATATTTTTCAATCTCCTGATTCATCCGTTCGGTCTGGCCGTCTGTGATCGGGTGGAAAGCGGTGCTTGGGTTCATCTCCGTGCCGAGCAGCCGATTTAACTCCCTCATGAATCCCGAAACATATCTCGGATCCCGATCCGAGATCATTTTCCTGGGGACTCCGTGATATCTAATCACTCGGTCTCGGGTCAACCGGGCCACCCCTTCGCTTGTGATCTCCATGTTTGTCGGTTCCGCATGGATCATCTTCGAGAACGTGTCCGCCCAGACTTGAATAGCATTAAAGCCGTTGCTAACCGGCAACGGCCCGATCAAATCCATAGATACAATCTGCCAGGGCCCCTCTGCGATCTTGTGCGGGTTAAGTTTTCCCTGCTTGTACCTGTGCACCCGTGTCCTTTGGCAGCCCTCGCACGCCTTTATATACTTCGCGACTTGGTTTCCCAATCGCGGCCACCAATAATTACGTTCTATCATCTCCTGCGTGCGATTCTCTCCAGGATGGCCGAGCAGGGGCAGGTCGTGATGTAATCCAATAATTTTATCGCGAAGTTCCTCGTTGCGAGGAACATAAATTAAGCCGTTGTAAAATATAATATCGTCCTTCTTTTCCCAGGCTGGTAACTTTTTCTCGAGCGCCAGCTTTACGCTCTTATCGACCTTCTTCTCCTTCTTGATCTCATCAAGTACTTCATCTTCTGGTCCTGTGAGCACTATGTCCTGTGCTCGGAAATATTCGGGCTTCAGAAGTACGACATCTTTATTGTCATCCTTTCCTTGATTGTGATCTGATCTCCGAGATAAGAGATCGGCCTTCTGATTTAACGCTCCGGGTCGATGTTTGAGTGAGAAATCATATTCGGACAACTCCGTTATCCACCGTGCCTGTCTCCGATTGAGCTTTTGGGGCTTCTTAAAATATTCGAGATTCTGATGGTCTGTCCAAATCTCGAAAGTCTGTCTTGCTCCCATAAGCAGCTGCCTGTACTCGTCCAGGGCAAGCATTATTGCGAGCATCTCTTTGTCATAGATCTCGTAATTCCGCTCCGTATCGTTCAACCCATGTGATTGGAACGCTACAGGGCGCCATTCGCCCTCCTGTTCTTGCTCCAGCACTGCCCCTGTGGCTCCATCGGATGCATCGGCTTCAAGCCGGAATTTTCCTTCATCTGTGGGGAGCGCTAGTACTACGTCCTCAGCTATTCTATTCTTTAGCTTCTGGAACGCCTCCTTCTGCTCCGCTCCCCATCTCCATCCCTCCTTCCCAGTCAACCTCGTGAGCGGCTTCGCAACCTCGCTGTATCCTCGAACGAATCTCCGGTAGAAGTTCACGAATCCTAAGAACGCCTGTGTTTGTTTCAGGTTCTTCGGTTCCGGCCACTCCATGATACCGGCAATCTTCACAGGATCCATCTTCATCGAATTGTGCGAGATGATCACTCCCAGGTACTCTATCTCAGTGCGTTCGAACTCGCACTTTTCGGGTTTGAGAAAGAGTTTATTTTCCTGGAGTACTTCTAATACTCGCTTTACGATCCTTCGATGTTCCTCCATGTTTTCCGTGAAGATAAGGATATCGTCCAGGTAAACGATGACATGTCCTTCATTGATTAGATCTCGGAGGATGTCGTTCATCATCGTTTGGAAAGTTGCGGGCGAGTTAGTAAGCCCAAAAAACATCACGAGCGGCTCGAACAGCCCTCGGTTGGTCCGGAACGCCGCCTTCCATTCGTCTCCCTCTTTGATCCGCACGTTGTTGTATCCCCACCGGATGTCCAACTTCGTGAATATTTTGGCGCTTCGGAGTTTGTTTACTAGCTCCGAAATTAGCGGAAGTGGATAACGATTCTTGATCGTCATCTCGTTGAGCTTCCGATAATCCTGCACTGGTCGCAGACTGCCATCTTTCTTCTTGATAAAGAAGAATGCCGATGCCATCGGGGACTTCGACGGGCGGATCCTCCCACTCTTCAAGTTCTCTTCCAAGAACTCGTTCAACTTCCCCTGCTCTGTCACCGACAACGGATAGATTTTGCAATCTACAGCCTTAGATCCTGGCTTGAGTTCGATTGCATGATCCCACGAGCGTTTTTCTGGTAACGAGTCGAAAGATTCCTTGGCGAATACTCTCACGAACTCGTGATACTGCTCCGGGATCTTCTCTTCCGTCATCTTCTCCTTCCCACGGTTCGCTTCCTCCGCCATCTTCTGCGCCGATGTCTCTTTTAGACGCAGATCGATCGCTTCTGCAAAGTCCACCAATAGAATGGACTCTCCCTCCTCAATCGCCTCTTCCTTCCGCACTCCGGTCCGGAATTCCGTGCCCTTCATGTTGCACTCGGACGGGCAGCGACTGAAAGTTATTTTCTGGTCCCTCCAGTCGATCTCGGGGTTGTGTTTGTACAGCCAGTCATACCCAATGAACACACGGGCCTTTCCGAGCCCGGTGACCAGGAAGCGTTGCCGCTCCGAGTGGGATCCGATGGTCATGATCATCTCAACATAGTGAGTGATCTTGCCCCGAGTGTTCTCCGTTCCGTCTGCATTGCGGGCAACGATGTGCGCATCAAGCTCCTGGAGCTCGAAGCCTTCAGCCTTAGCATAATCCCGATCGATGCACGTGGTGGTACACCCGTTATCGAGAAGAGCTTTGACTGCGCGCATCTTCCCATTATTCAACGCAGTTAACGTAACTGGAATGAGCATCTCGTGATGCTTCCTCTGCCTTTGGAATTCCTTAAGCTCCTTCGCGAGCTTATCCTCCGACACACCCATTGCTCGTCGGGCCAACCATTTCGCAGCTTCCATTTTCTTCAAGCTGAATGGCACCCGAGTCCTCTGGCTTTTAGGCGCTTCCTCCTTTTTCAAGGATTGAGCCTCCGCGGCATTGCCGCCCTTTTTCGTCTCACTATTTTTCTCACTGGTTTGGGTTCCAGGGGCCTTTTTGTATGCGCTCCACCTCTTCTCTGCCTCATCCTTCAATTTGTTTTTTAAGTTATTTTTCCGGTTCTGATTCTCCAAAATACGTATTTTTTGTCCTTTTTCTACACTAGCTACAAGGAAATCATGTATGTCCTTTCGTAGACTAGTACCATTTTCAATATATAAATCATCTTCCGTAACTACTTTGTCCATGGTATCTACATTACTTAAGTCCGTATAGCGTCCGTACTTCGTATCCAGGGGCGCCGCTTTGGCCATAAGCGGGGGCCCCTTTAAAAACCCTTCTCTCGCAGTATGGCTGCGAGAGCCTGCAGGTCGTCCTGCGAATAGTCCTCGGTCTTGATCGACCGGATATTGAATTTTTTCTTGGGAGGCTCTGGGCACTCCCTCTTCATGTGGCCCTCCTTGCCACAGTTATAACATGTGAATGGGCGGAATGCATTCTGCCTGGCCCTGTCTATGTCCATCGGCGCGACCTCCCCAATCCCCAGCTTTTTCTGGAGGTGGGGTGTGTCTCCCTGGTAGTTGCCGGCAGGTGGGCCGGACTTATGGTGGGGTGGTCTATTCGGACCGGTGTTCCCCCTGCGCACTTGGCGCAGCTTCTCCCGCTCCAGGTTTCCACTGATTGTCATAAGACGATCTTTGAAATCCTTGTACGTATTTGGGACTTGCGTCCCGCCCATATACACCTGGGAGATTATCTCGCTGTTAACGAGATCTTCGAGCAGTTCCACCAGGAACGCATTGTATTGCGTAGTGGTACTGCTCGGCGAGTATCCTGCGAGCTCTGCATGAAGCTCAAATTCCTGAAGGAACTCCACAAGTCCCTTCTTTCCCTGCCTTGTAGTTGTGAGGCGTAAGTGCGCGACCTGCGCACGGTTCTGGTCCTCAAAGGCCACCTCCAGCTCTCCAAGGAGCAGCAGATAGGTGTATGTGGGAGGAAGGACCCCATTCTGGAAGGTTCTCTTCTTCCAGTTCTTGACCCAGTCTGTGGCCAAGCAGTCTGATCCATCCTCGTTTCGGAGGAACGAAATCGTGAAGAACACCTTTTTCTTGTCGGTGTCCAGGTCACTATCGTAGGCGGCGACGTAGGTGGCAAGGGCATCTTGGAAATTATTCCACTTTGCCTTGTCTCCATTGAAGAATGGGGGGGTGGTGGCGAGAATGACCTTTGATCCGGCCATCTTAGGTGCAGGGGTGAATAGAGGTAATGGGGATGGTGGAGAGGGTGGTGATGGGTATGAATCAGACTCGTCTGAACTGGTGTAATTTGATCGGTAGGCCCAGAGTGAAGTGTGGGTCCCAGGATGGATAGCAGGTGCCTGGAAGGACACGATGGTACGACCGCACTAAGCGGAGGGTGGAATCAAGGCGTGGCTTTTGCTGACAGAACTATCCAGGGTCTTCTACGACACCCCCTGTGATAGCGAGATAGCCCTCTCCGAAGATCTGGCTAGTGCTCCTTGCGACTGCTATATGGCTTGGGACGGACTCAACGTTTCCCGTGGCCTAGCGTCTGGTCTGTGCGAACGGCCCGCTCAGGATTGTCGCTGCAATTATTTATACTCGGTGTGGACGAGGTAGAGGGTCGGCGGGTGGGGAATGGGGAAATGGGTCTGCAGGTTTGATCCAAGTAGAAGGGTAAGAGACACGCAAGAAGTGCGCGAAGTGGAAGAGGAGGGGAGAAAGGGAAAGGAGGTCGGGGTAGGATGGCGGTACGAGGGTAGGAAGGGTAGTCTTTTATTATGTCACGCTCAAGGCCTCTCGTCCACTGCTCGGTAAGAAGAACAGGGATTGGGGAGTGAGGATATAGCCAAGAAGGTTTTAGAATAAAAGACTAAAGAGTTACAACGAATTTACTACTCTACTTATACTGTTTAACGAGTCGTGTGAACTACGAGATATAAATATGTACAATAGCCTGTAGCTGTGTGTATCAACTACGTCTGTCAATCATCTGTCATAACCTGTGTATTGTTCAATGTTCCAATGCTGTGTCCGTATTGTCTTCATCAACTTGTGTTTCCATCATGATCCTGTCATCATTTCATCATCACTGATCGGGGTCTTGTTGGATAGGCGTTGGAACGATAAGATTGTGATCTAATCGTGACACGTTGTGAAATATCGGGAATGGGGGTGTTCCACAAAACACCTGAAGGTTCTGGGGGCTCTTTTTTTTTTTTTTTTCCAGGTGTTTCGTCGTTCTGCTTTCTGGGGCTCTTTTTTTTTTCTTTCTAGCGGTTCTGCGTTCTCGGGCTCTTGTTTTCGTTCTGTGTTCTATTTTTTCAGGTATGTTTTGTGTGTTTTCTTTACCTCACTTCACAACGCTGATGTTTTTTGTACAGATCTCTCTTTTCTTGGGTTTTACTTTGTCTGCAGACCTCTGTTGTCTTTATTCTTTCTTTATTTCACTTCATGACACTGACATTTTTTTTCTGTACAGATCTCTCACCTTGCGTTCGTTGTTCCCTTGGGTCTTGTGCTCGTGCTCGTTGTTTCCTTTGAGTGCGTCTTTCTTTCTTTTATTTATTCTTCTGAGACTTATTGGTTTGTGATTCCAGCGTTGTTTCCTGTAGTTAAACGTTGTGTGCGTGGTATGTCTGTGCTTTGCTTCCCCGCAATGTAAAATGCGCATTGCATTGCGGGGGCGCAAAACACAGATATACTACGCATACAACTTCGTAATTAGTTTTTAATATATGCAAAGTTGTATCAATAGAAATGTGCCGATGTATTGCATGCTAATGTACGAATGAAGGATTGATGATGTATGAAGGTTTGATGTATTGAAAACGAATACGTGAGATGGTGTGACATAGCATGGGCATCTCTATTTATCTATAAGGCCCCCAGTGGCCTTATAGATGCAATTTAGCTAGAGACTATTAGTTAAAGCTGAACTCAAAAAAACAATTACTACTGCGACGACAACATGCTTGGTAAGCATTCAAAACTTTAGTTTGCTCATTGTTGTGTGTTTGGTCACCTTAGCGTGACTTGTCACTTTTGGTCACTTTATGCCCCCTAAGCCACAGTCTGCTATTATTTATTTTCTGATTCACGTTGATAGGTTCTCATAAAGTGTGCCTTCAGCGCATGAGTGGAGACCATGCAATGTATTTTCTTTGCGGGGTTTTAGGTGGTTTAAGCAATATATCGAGATTTTTTTAATTCCATCCCCCTGAGAGTACTCGCGTGGGGTTTTTTCGCGTAGATAGGGTCTATGGGATGCCATGAGGCATAGAATAAAGTTTCAGGGCTTCCCCATTTGCGGGGACCTTGAAACGTATGTTTCTTTCCGGGGTTTTTGGTGGTTCAACCAATATATCGAAATATCTTTTATTCTATCACATTGAGAGCGCGCACGTCTGGTTTTTTTGCGTGGATGGGGTCTATAGGATCTCATGAGGTATGTATTCAAGTCTCAGGCCCTGCCCATGGGTAGAAATGACGCAAAGTATTTTTCTTTATGTTATTTGTGGCTGTTGCTTTAGCCGATCATTTGGTTGACTTTTATCATGTGACCGACTCACTCTTTCTTTCTTTCCACCACCATCCCTTTCCCCTCTCTGCGTGTACTTGAATCTTGCTATTCTACTGCTCCTCTATTGTCTTCTAGATGTTCTGGCATTCAACTGCTCACAGATGGTAGTGTTCTACCATCTATTGGCGCCCCTTCTGCCTGAATCTGCCCCCATCCTCTTTGAATCTGTGCTGGTCTCTCTGGATCTAATTTGCTTGCTTTACATTTACACTGCTCTGATATACCATCCCCTCTGTCTTATATTTCTCTGCCCTGCTGTGGAGACACAATCTACCCCTGTCCTCTATAAGTCTTATAGATTCCAAATCTATAAGACCATGTTGCGTCTTATAGATGCCAAATCTATAAGCCCATTTTGCATCTTATAGATTTGGAAATCTATAAGACCACTTGGTGTCTTATAGATGCCAAATCTTTAAGACGGATCTGGGGCTTATAGAAAGCTGTCTCTATAAGGCCCAAGATGGCCTTATAGATGGCGTCGTGAGCAGGGCCATTTCTCAGGGAATCAGGCGCACAAACCTTTTTGAAAAGAATCCTTTGTGCACCTGATTCCCTGAGAAAGGACCTTTTTCAAACCCTTTGTGCGCCTGATTCCCTGGAAATGGCCCTTTTCCAGGAATTTTCATCTATAAGGCCCCAAATCGCCTTATAGATGGAATCAGGCGCACAAAGGATTTGAAAAGGTTCCTTTCTCAGGGAATCAGGCACACAAACTTTTTGAAAAGGGCCTTTTCTGAGGGAATCAGGCGCACAATTGTGCGCCTGATACCTCCAGAAATTGGCACTTGTGAAATCTATATCTCAAAAAAAAGCTTATAGATGCGGCATTGTGCGCACAATGCCAGGATAAGATAGATATAGGACTCTTCAAGTCGTGTCTCAAGTCCTAGGTTCGTCTTGACATCTAGGTGTATATTCACTGTAACTCAAGAAATTCGGCGGATGCACCTGGACTTTGTTGATGTTCTCGCAGCCCTCGCGAAACCTAGACTGCGCGCAGACACTCTAGTAAAGTTTAACTATTGTCTGTCTAATTGACATTAAAGAATTTCAACTAGATCTTGACTTCACCTTGAAACTTCGACGGCAAGGTTGCAACACTATCACGTCAGTCTACTCAATATCTATTCCATTCCAATACAACAGCCAATCTGACTGACTCCCGCTCGCATGCTATCCCAGAGACGGGTTATATTTGAAGCGGGCCCGCTTCGATTTCTTTGGCTCGCAATTAAGGATATTCAAACACTTCGAATACAACTTGAGTTCCTTCTCGGCCTTGAACTTGGGGTATCTCGTTAGGGAACGCTTGTTATGTCCAGTTACAGCGATTTCTTCAATACCCACTGATTTCTTAAGAGGAAAAACATAATAACGGTCTGGGGCATGCGACAATACAGCGGTGCTTCGACCAGATTAGCTTCACCCTACTTCCGTGGCGCGATGCGGAAAGATCACAGCCATGAGAAAGTTCAAACGTTGTGCTGGATGCTTCAGCGGTTAATACTGCTGCTCCGAACGCCACCGCGTTGATTGACGCGCGACGCACCGCCAAGTGGAGACACACCTGTTGGAGTGGCGTGAAAACAGAGGAAGGTCACAGAGAGCTGAGGAGGGTGAAACGGTATGAGCAGAGGGAGTTGAATCGGAATTGGGGCGAGGACGAATGGATGTGGGACCGTATTGGAGGAGGATTTAGATTTACCATACTAAGGGAGTGAACACGAAAAATAATAATCGTGGATCACCAGCAAAAGAGACCTCCGGAAAGAATAGTAGGCGGTCCCGTATCAGACAACAAACAAACGTCTAAATACTCGCAACAACTGGCGGACCGTAACTCTCTCTTTAACACTGAAGTGAGCTATCCGATCATCCTGATTCACCATTGGCATTTACGTCACTCTCATGAGAAAATACAAGGAGCGTCGAGAGTATGGAAACACTCACTGAACCCCTGTGATCAAATTGTCCACGTCTGGCAGGCTGCCCAGATTCTTGAAACCCGAATTCGGTACAAGTATGGTTTGGGCTGCTCGAAACGTTCCATTCGGAGCCCTAATATTCCATCAGCAGCGGCTACATAGAGAGAGAGCGAGAGCGATACTGTTAATTTTACAGTCCTCGATCCCGCGCAAAAGGGTCGCTACTTCGTGAAACATTGGGGTGCCGTGCTGGTGAAGGAGGCGCGAGCTACGGCGGAGAAAATTGTGAGTACCGGTCCTTCTGACGAACTATACTCATTATATCTCTTGTTGCAGTTTGCTGAACGCTGGCGCAAGCTCAACTCAGCAGGGGCGTCACCCAGCCCTGCACCGAGAGGACAATCGAAGCTCAGCACTCTCCTCCGGGAGCTTACGCCGGAGAGTGATGACGACGAATCATTTTCTTCCTCCGCTCATCGGGATCCGGCACGGCCTTGGCTGGACAAGTTTACGGAATATTATGACAGCCGCCCAGAGATCGTGCGCGAGAACATTTCAATGGTGTTGTGGTGGGGTGTACGTCATTTCTCGCCTTTGAAGGATTGACTTACAGCTGTTTCCGAAAAGGTTGACACTCGCATTTTTTTTTCGCTCACAACCAACTTTTGATTGAGTGCCAAGGATTACCTGGTTTGGCATTCGAATCAGTCATGTGTTTCGGTTGCCGTCGGCAATGCTCTCGCTGCCGTTCGCAGCCTACCTCAAAACTTGCCCTCAAAATATTCTGGTTGCCTGAAAAGTGGTCAGAACACTTACAGAAGATCTTTGGTGTGTGAACCCTGGAAAGAAAACATTTGGATTGTATAGTTGACTGCAAGTTCGCATTTGTGGCCTCGGCTGGGCGCATCTCGGCTACGCTCGGCTAGCCCAAAGTAGTAATCCTTAGCCCTCCATCAAAAGTTGGTTGAGAGCAAAAAAAATTCGCGAGTGTCAAGCTTTTCGGAAACAGCTGTAAAATATGTGCTAGGCATGCGTGGGAAGGCTTTCAACATGGCGCTCGCTCGCCCAAGATCGTCCCGCTATTCCAGCATCATCGGTTTGGAGCGAGCGAGCCTTTTCTTCGGGAGGAATCACGATCAGTAAGCGGCGCAATCGACTCAAAGGTGATATTGTGGAGGCGCTACAAGTCCTGAAGTCCCTCTTCAAGTCAAAGGATATGTTTCGGGCGCCTCCCTCCCTTCAAATCGCTGACGACGAACCGGAGAATGATGATACTGATTCTGGAGAGGGATGGGATTGCTTCCTGGATGATTCACCCGATAATGAAGAGCCCGATATATCCGTAGAATAATCACTCAATTACTTATCAATTAATTTTCAAGTTCCCTACCAAGTTCCCTACTCAGGCCAAAGCCGCAAGCCAGAGCCACGCCATTTGGCCCGGCTTGAGATTTGAGCAGGCCAAAGCCACTCAAAGCTGGGCCAAAGCCATGGCTTTCGGGCCAAGCCAAGGCCAGAATATCACTACAGATGATCCCTCGAAGATAGCACGAGATAAAGGTGCGTGTCCCGATCGGGCCGAAGGCCCTGACAAATGAAGCCAAAGAACTACTTTCTAACTACCGCAAGGTCCTATTTGTTATAAACCCGTAAGGTGGTATTGCACATTGCCGCGACAGTGACGCGGCGGTGACGCGGAGTGAGTCAGCGTTGCCGCGGCACTGACACGCATTGACGCGGCACTGCACTGCCGCGCAATTGCAGAGACCTGCCGCTGCGTAGCTCAAACTGAAAGAATAATTTTGAGACATCTGCAGCCTTCTTTGAATGCTGCAAACATTGTTACAAGTAGTAGAAATGTAGTGGCTGCAGCTATGATCTCCACAGCGAGGACTTCTCGCGGAAATCACGTGGAAAATATTTGCCTGGGGGCAGTAAGCACTCCATTGAAAGCACCGAAGTTCTCAGGAAGTAATTTTACTTTTAATTAATGGAGTTCAATGCAAATGAATGCCGGTTTCAAGGTTTAGTTAACATTTGGGATTGGAGCGGCAGTTGCGGCATTTTCTCCTGGCCCAGCGAATACTGGGCGTGCAGGCTAGATGCCCAAGGGGTGGAGGCTGGTCTTTTAAACACCAAATCCTCTCGCAACAGTGGAACACTTTTCGTTTCTCCAATGTGTTGTAGGATTGATCCGCACCATTCAGCCAACAACGTTCGGCTCGGGTACAAGGTCCCGTACATTTACATAAATACAAGGCCCTTTAGTGTAACTGTCCCTTTAGTCGCTTTTCTTCCTACGTCGAGTGGGTTCTTGTATATTCCAGTTATATACGCCAACTCCGTTTATCCTGGGTTGCCACTTGACTGACAAAACAATGTCCCTGTCATCGAATGTGAAGACTTGCGCACAAAGCCGGATTCCCCAAATGTGTTTGGTTCAAGAAGGAGTGGCCCCATATCATCTTCTCACGGGGTATGAAGAAATATAGCAACGGAAGGGCGTATGATTTATTTCGAGCGTATCTTAATCACAAGACAGGCAGAGGCAGCATTCAACGTGCCATAACTACGGCCGGAACCCTGTCCCGTTCATTCAGTCGTTCTCGTTGACACACAGTTGGGACGGCACGATCTGTGAATGACACTGCAGATTGAAAAAGATAGCACGGTTCTCTTCATTCAGGACTATGTTTGGTAATTACGGAGCTCGTATGGGCGTTGTACTACCCAAAAATACGCCCAAAGAGTGCGAAAAAACACATTGAAAAATGACCGTACAAGACGCTCCATTTGAGAGGTTCCGAACTTTCCACAATAGAGAAATCACAGCATGAAATATTGGGAAGAAACCGTAACAGGGTCTTGACGGTCTTCTGTGTGTGGGGTTGAGACCTGGGAGCTACTACGAGTGCCTCGATGCCAGTTGGTCACCGAGAGAACCAAACAAGTGGGACAGAATTTGGGAGGGTGGCAACGCAACCTTGCTAGCCTCGTGCGACATATCTTGCATGCCATCATGTTCTACGCACGTTGTGGCGCAAAACGGCGTGGAAGCCCGGGGGATTCCATGCTCTCTTCTCAACCGGCGTGTCGATGCCATGCCTAACCCTGCAGCTCCACCACGTACAGAACAGAAATCCGTGTCTATTTACGCCGCTGTCCGGCCAGAATCAGCCCATTATTGAACGTGTCCGGAACATGCCGGAACACAGTTGATGGCAAAGGTAAAATGACATTCAGCCAGGCCAGAGGAACATACTGTCGCAAGTCGTGCGTGGTATCCACAGTGTTCTGCGCCACAACGTGCATCGATGGCAAAGCAGATACGAGCAGAGTCTCGGGACCAGACAATCCAAAGGCCGGGGGTTTATGTTGCGGCGTGGCGCAAGGAGCACCCTGTTCGTAAGGTATTCCTTGCCCGCTCTGGGGGGCATCATGCATTTGTTGCAATGGATTAGTGAGATCGATGTATCCGCGGTCCCACAGCACTTATATTGGCAGATCGACGTTTCGCTGTACGACGAGGAGTCGAGGACGAGCGATACTTACGCGGCGGAGGATAGCCGTAGGATTGGGTGGAGGGCGGCGCCGACAGAGGGACGAGACGACCGACATGCAAATGTCCAGCGAGGAGCGGTCATCTCAGCGCTGAAGTTCGCAGAGTGGGTACGAGGATCGGTGGTGGGAGAGAGGCTTGGCGGCGTGTGTGGTGCTAACGCCCATGCGCGCACACACACCCTCTCCTTGCAGTCGTCATACGCGACTGGAATGTCTGCGGGCGGGAACCTTCCGCATATGCACTCCTGTCTTTCGTCTTCATCATTTCGGTCTTCTTTCTTGCTCTTGGTCCCATGCCTACCACTAGATTTTACCCACGAATCTTCATAGCCGCCTGTAGATTCTGTATTTCTGTAACGTCTACCAATAGAGGTATTCTTCTCGCGGCACTCGAGAGCAAGTAGATTTAAACGGTCTATGTATGAATTTTTCTTTGCAGGAATAACTCCGTCTTCGATGAACTTAACTTCTGGTTTACCCTACACGTGTTTGTTGGACTGGAATCCTCTCTGCATAATCCCGGCATGTGGCGCCTCATTCCGGGATTAGAAAGATAGACTCAACTGCCATGTTGGACTCGCTGGAGAGTATGACCATAACTGTCGCTGGGTTCGCGACCTTCTGGCCGCCCGCTGGGACACTTATCCTCGACATGAACAACCAGGATCCCAAGGCCAGTGGGGGGAAAGAAACAGGGCAGGGAAAAACCTGGCTCCCGTACGACATCGTCTGTCATCCCTTGCTTTTCCCCTAGTTAATTGCCGTTCTCATTTTCTGAGGGTGCAGGATCCGAGGGCGCCAATCGATGTGACGGCCCATCTTCGAATGGGCCGCAACGTTATGCGCTTCATCCAGCTCGTGGGGATGGGCGAGCACACTTTTTTTTTGTACGCGTATCCTGTCCCCCAAGACTCAAGATACGGAATCCGATTTGGATTCGTTGTTTGAGGATTCACCGCCCACGCCCGGTGACCGCTCGCTATTTAACTTTTGCGCCACAGTGACTGTTTCTTAAATCAATAATGTTGTTACCTTGCCTTTACGCTCCTCAAAAACGTCGCAAAACTAAGCTTTTTTTTTTTTTTTTGGGGGGGGGAGCTCCGAAGACAGAATAGACCTGTTTGAATTAACCTGCAGTCAATCCACGGTCCCTACAAAATCAGCGCTCCTTGCAATCATTTTTTTGCCGGAAATCGAACCATGTCTATCGTTTCTCATTTAGCTGTCAAGGATGTATACTGCCGGACTTTGGGGCGAATTCGCACCGGCCAGGCCTCTCAGATGTTTTGCGAAATTTACGTGCGTTCCTGGAACTCCACTTACTGCCATCAAAACAGGCCCGAGAATCCGTCCAGATCGAATGGAGATTGAGCGCAGAGATTGGGAGCAAAGCAATGGCGTCCACTTTGAAATTCGGAGGAAATACAGCCATTTTGTATGTGTATCAGCAAACCGCTGCCACATTATACACAAAAGTCGCACCGGTGCCGAACATTGAATGGTACACTTATTCCATACCCCGATTGCCTGGGCTAGGGCCATCAGAGCGAAAATCATTCCGTCAACGACACTGTTCAGGGAGGTACGTTCGGCGATGAGAGATGTACGGAAATGGGGAACAGGAAAACGATAATATTGGATACTCGACGACATGAATGAATGGACAAGGGCATGACGCCGGGCAAGATCACGACATTGGGTACCCATGAGCGCGGACGGAAGCTCGAGCTTCGCATGATTGGAGAATCGGGCGCGAATAACGTCGGCGCATCGTTGTGGTGCCAGCGCTCGCCCTTGTAGGTCCGGATGCGACCGATGCCTGCATACGAAGAGTTCCGCGGGACTGCGATATGGCAGCACTTTCTGCGCCCTAGACACGAGGTTATCGCCCCACTACCTCGTCTCACACTCGCAGTTCCACACCCCCCACCTCCACGCGTGCGGTGTCGGTGTCCTGCACGAACAGCGTCTGACCCAGATGGGCGTGGTATGGATGGAGGGATTTGACGCTTGCAGACAAGGACGACACCGCGCACGCCTCCTGTACTCCCCGGAGCCCTACACCGTCGACAAGAAATGCGCCGTCTGCGCCAAAAGATATGGCACATTTAGGGCTAGCCCCACCCGCAAGGTCGTCCTCGCGCCGAAACTCAAAGTCAAGGCCACCGCTGGCGCGCGCGGTGTGCAGGACGAGAGACCGTTGAGCGAGCACGGGCGTCGCCCATGGAGCCGGTGGATGGGAAGTAGGAAGTGGGCGAGACCAAGGATGCGGTCCGCGCGTGATGATGTGGACAATAACACCCGTAACGTCGATGGCAAGCCGGGTGGTGGCCGGGGAGGATCATATTGCGAGGCTTCTGAGCTGTATACGGCCCCCGATTGCCCTGGACGCAAGTACGGTAGCCGTATTCGCGATGAGGAATCCCGACGCACAGGAAGCGCGCACGACGACGATAGCGCCCCGCCGCGAACGAGAGGCGGGGGAAGCAGCGAGAAACGAGGGCGTCATCCGTAGCGCCGGTGGATGGGAAGTGGGAAGTGGGCGACAATCGAGGCTACGGCCCAAACGCAACGACGTGGCACGCGAGGTCGACGACGACACCCGTAACGTCGACGAAAAGCCGGGTGCTGGTCGGGAGGAGCATGATGCGAGGATTGTGAGCTGTAGACGGCCCCCGAAAGCCTTGGGCGCAGGCCGTATTTCCATTTTGGGAATCCCGACGCGCCAAAAGCGCCGCTAACGATAGCACCCCGCCGCTAGCAAGGGGCGGGGGGGAGCAGCGGGGGATGTTAAGCGAACGGGTGAGGTGGGTGGCGAGGGGCTGGAGCACGAGGGCAGGTGTAGAATGAGGAGGATCGAGTTGCCGCGTTATCGCCGTACACCCGTGACGTCTTGAGGACGAAGTTGAGAGAGCAGGCACCAGAGGAGAGGGACGGTGGAGGGGAGGGAGATTATGCAGGATGAAGGGTGAGGATGATAAGAGGCGAGATAGCACCAAATGAGCAGTAACACTAAAGTGAAAAGCAGCTTTCGTCAGTTGCAGCGATTTAGCGATGCCGACTAGCGGCGTACCTGGCACCTGCTGGTGTTATTCATCCGAGTCCGCACTGATACCTCCGCTACCATGGACCGTTGCGGCTGCATCCTCCCAAACGACCGAGATAGAGAGAGGCGCAGAGACGGCGAGGATATTTGAGTCTCCGAGATGGAGGCACGTCTCTGAGCACTGAGCAGTCTAGACGACGAACGAGCCTAGGTGGAAGGCTACCGCAGATGTGTCGGCGGCGCCGCGGGGGTAGGAGTTAAGTTGGCGGAAGTGCTGGCCGATGACTGCTATGAAGGAGCCGTATACATTTCGACGGGGCTGTAATAGTGCCGCGGCGCGAGGGAGGCCAAGCGAGGCGCAACAGAGGTGCTGGTGGGGATGCGTAGCATGGTTGTTGGTTAGGCAGATTGGACCGTGACATGTGGGTCGCCATCGAGGGATAGTGAATCCTGTGACTAGGAGCAGAATGAGCTACAGCCTGAGCGGCCACATATATTTAGCTGATACAAACACGAGGGTGAAGTCAACGAACCCTATGGGAGCACAGCTACGAGACTCCCAGAACCGGCTAGGCATCGCAGGCGGTCGCAAACGGGAGAAGAAGAGTTGTGGCGATGTAGGCGCGCTGCGCTGCACGCATCACCAAGCATGCGGCCCGTTGATCCGCTCGAACCTCTTTTCCTCTCGCCTTCATCACCTTTTTGCTCGAAGACTCTACTTTGCTTCTAGCTCTCCTCCGCAAGCGCTCCACAACACTGCGAGCTCTCCCACTGGTCTCATTGCACTCTTCCCTACACTGCCTACCACACCCGCTCTCTCTCAGATTTCGTCCCAGACGACCAGTGCTGAATCAAGGTGTATCTAGGCCTGTGTTCGCAGTCCCTGGCCGGTTTTTCAAAATAAAATCTATTCTCGCCCTCCCTGAACGCTAATCCTCCTTTCGCTCCTCATTGCTTCCCAGCATTCCAAAGTCAACTTCGGTCGACACCCATCTGATTTCTCGACGTTATCTGGGTGCGCCTTTCATCCAAGTCTTTGAACCGCCCTGTCCCTAGCTCACTTACATCGCCGCGCGCTCTTCAGCTTTACCCCAGTCTCTCAAATCTCTAGCGACGCGTTGAAGCTCCTGCTTCGTTCTCCGCGCCAAGTATTCGTTTTGGGCATCTTCCTGCTTCTTCCCAAGTGAACCCAGTGGATATCGAGGAGTTGGCGGAGCGCTGTATAGACTATCTTTCCGACTCTTTCCGTGACTACCAGGCATGCGCATCGGTCTCTCACCATTAGGTTTATGCGACGCACTCTCCTACCAATGTTACAGGTGCATACAAAAGTGCGTCAGCCAACGGAATCCGCTGCAAAGAACTCAAAGGAACGCTGGCCGCTTCGCCGCATCTGATTCAATCCATCTGCTCCTTCAATTTCGAGGGAAATACGACTTCGACTTCGGTCGTAACTCTTGTCCGCCTCTTCGATCTCTCGCATTTGAGCGTGCTTTCCATCTACCGGCCAGCAAAATTTCCTTAGGCAGAGCTCGTACCCTCGCTCCAATCTCTAAATGCCTTGGACATCCCTGACACTATGCGCGTCTAGCCATATCTGTTCTGTCATTTTGCTCACCGCCATACAGGAGTTCCACAACGCGTGCGATATCTCTTGGTCCTCAAACCTGACACGCCTATGCATTGAGATCTAGATGGGGCCCCTCTGTCCTTCTCCACTTACTGCACGGGATTATTAGCTCCAACGTCAGCCTCGCTCTTGAAGGAGGGCTTTACATCAGAGACTTGCGAGCAGATCGATTCCAAGCTGTCGAATGTGCCACTACTGCAGTTGTCTGTTGTGGAACTCGAAGTAGATCCGCTTACCTTCGATGGAGTAATATGCCCTCCACTAGCAAAGTCACTGGCGGCCACCGATGGCCACCACTGGTTACCGGCAGCCGTTGGCGGACGCTGATAGGCAGTGTTGCGCACTGTGTATCATTGTGATCGACAGATTCCACCGATCACCACCGGAGATCACCGGCCTCCTTTTCGTGTTCAAATCCACTGGATTCCACCGTATACTGCTGGGTTCCACTGCAAACTGCTGGATGTGTTTCAAGTCCATATGGTGCTGCCCCAATAAGCAAAACACGCGACCATGGCGCCATGTTGGCCCCCGTTTCCTGTGATTTCCTGTGATTTCCTTAAATCTCCAAGCGCGGTCGGGCGTCATCTTTGTTTCTCGCCCACCATGTCCACTCCAGTCGTCCCTGCACTTGTGCTCTCAGATCGCGCCATCAACAAAAAGCCCATTGGCGAGCTTCAGAGCATTGCCGCGTTCATGAAACTGGACGGTCACGCTACGCTCAAGAAGGATGCCCTCCTGCGCGCGATCCAGCGTCATATTAAGGAGAATCCCCAACTTGCGGACGACCCTTACCTCCTACCTCTGTTCGCTCATGGCTCCAGCCCCAAGAACGATGTCAAGACTAGTGCCGTCAAGGCAGCCGAGGAAGAGGTCGAGGCAACGAAGCCTCAACCTGCCGCCACTGGGTAAGCAAAGAAATTGCAGATTATCCTCAAGCTGATTTGATTCTGTGACCAGCGCAAATAAGGCCCTGCTCGCGCATAACGCGAAGACGGATCCCCCTCCGTCGTTTGCGAAGCTTTTATCAGGCAGACGTAAACATGCTACTGAGTCCGAGCATGAAGACGGTGAGCGTTATCTAATATCTTCTATATCGGCCGAAGTAAATTTTCCCTTAGACTCTGATTCGAGCGTGGGAGGCGATCTGGCCTCCCTAGACGTTGCTAGCACTCCTGAGCCCGAAATAAAAGGTGAAACGGTCATCAATAGCCAGGGGATGAAAGGCAAGTCAACCATGAGTTTCTGTCATTAAAATTGACTCGACCACTGCAGGGATTGTTCACGTTAATTTCTACGACGAACTTGACCACAAGAAGTCCCTCCGTCAGGTGATTGTCGACGACTTTCCTGTTCGATTCTCGACCACCGCAAACGGCGGCAAGAAGTATTCCGCTTTGCTGTCGAAACTCATCCCTGCTGCAATCCAGAATGATTCTCCGATCAAAGGTAGCTGTGACTTCAACCCCGTTTCATGTTTGATTGACGAGATTTCTCTAGAGCGCAACGGACGTCTCTACCGCCCCAACATACGCGACGACCCTCAGCACCTCCACCTCGGTAAAATTGACGCTCTCTTGGACGGTTCCACGAGCGCTTTGAAGGCGAATGCTCTGAACGAGTATACCCTTCGTAAATCGGAGAAGGGAACCTTCGAATGTGATATATTCTGGGACCAACTGACTGGCGGCGCCATTGCGGGCCAAATCGATGGCCATAGGGTGAGTACCGGTTCGTTCTCAGCTCTCCTTCTTGGTCTGATTCAATTTGCGCGCAGGGGCTTACGGAGAATCCCCAACTGTGTACTGTACCTTCATTATTATTCATCGTGTTCATGGTTCTGATTCTAATTTCTGGGACAGGGCAATATAAACGATGGCCCGAAGGTATCTCCTGTTTTGTGCGCTCTCTGTCACAGTATCGATTGACGCTCACAGGTGTTCAGTGGAGCGGGTTCCGACATCCATCTGGATATCGCAAATGACCGCACAGCGCATGACCCGATGCACCAGAACGCTTCCGCTGACCAGCGCAAGCGTTTCGCTCAGTTCGTTCACAGCAAAATCAAGGAAGCGGTGCCCGATATCCCCGATTTCCAGGAGGAGTGGGCGCGCTGCACCTTTGCGGGCCAGATGCTCGACCGGCATTTGGCGCAGGAGGCGGCGATGAAGTTTATGGAAGATCAGAAGTGGAGCCTCACGCACGGAGGGTTTAGGGTCCCTCGCGGTGAGTTTCAGATTTATTACATTATCTTCTGACAACGTCTCAAGGCTCGACCGAATATCCTGGAGTTAAATTCAAGAAGGACTTCTTCCTCGAGGAGGCTCTGAATCTCAAGACGTCGAGTTTCGCCGACATCGACAGGTACTTCACCCCCGAAATGCTTCAGAATGATCCCGATGCACTTGCGTGGGTTGAATCCGGCGGTGAGACTAATGATAGCTCCTTCCAAAAGATGAAGTCCGCTCGCTTCAAGGAGCACATCCAAGAAGATCATCGCAACCATCGGAAATCCAACAAGGAGGGTTCGCGTGGAAAGATCCGCCGCTGTCGTAGCTCATCCGGCTCGTGCAGTGAGGGCCCCTCCCGCAAGTACAGGAGGTCGTCTCGCTCCCCCAGCGTAGATGATCATCGTGACCGTTTGGGCAGGAAGAAAATTGGGCACAAGGAAAGACTGACGTCGAGCGAGCTCGACTAATGGGACTCCCCTAGTTTTATTTGGACCTTTTCGCGAGGATATGTTGCTAGTGGACTTGTTCCTGTGCATAATGCAAATATCTTCGGTCTTTCTTTGGGAGGGTTATAACTTCGCTGGGTTGTTAAATGAGTTCAAGCGGAAATTGCGAGACATTTTAATACATCAGAGGGGAACTTTCTACTTGATAGAACAGCCTGCCATTCATGTGAGACTTGCCTTTTAGCACGGTCTTTCGACGGCGGCAATTCAGCGCCGTAACCGTCAATGGAAAACACGTGAATATATCTCGGCTCTCTTCCTTCTGCACCACCGCGATACCAATGGCGGTGACTGTGCGAGACCTTATACTTATCCTACAGCTCTTTTTTCCTGGTGATCTATCGTTGGAGAAAGTCTTATATCTCCTTGGGGTCATAATCTCACTTTATCCGCTCCTGCGGCTGCATTTGAATCAGCGGCGACAACCTCGACAACGGTCCCAAACTGCATGGCTGAACAGTGTCTTGGCTCTCCTTGTTGCCGCATTTGCGGTGGATGACCCGAATTCTTCTCCGTGGGCAACTGGAATAGATCGTGGGCAGGAATATGCGGAATACATCTGTGCGGATCTGGGGCCGCTTTATACGATGCTCGGTCTCAATCCAGAAAATCTCGCAGCACCATCCCCACTTTCTCCCTTCCCAGCTCCTCGCCCACTTCTTTGCACCCCACGCTTGTCCTGCGCCCTTTGTCCTGCAGGAGATTTAAATATCATTCCCACTTTACACCACCGACGGAAGGCGCAGACGATCTGGGTACTGGGCGACACATTCCACTGGGTTCAGGCAGACCTGTTGGTAGCTCATTGTGCTGCATGTCAGGCTGACTACTATCCTGACCGTATAACGTACCGGGACGAGAACAATCACCGCCGCCAACGTCTGGAGAAGACACCTACCTACATCCGAGTCTCGCGGAAAGGAATTTGGGTTCACAGGCAAATCGCCATCTACCAAGAGAACGCTCTGAACCGCTTTCATTCCGGATGGTCAAATTTTGTGGATTGGTTGAACGATTCAATGGGATCCAGCCGCAAGCTGACCTATTATCAGCGACTGGGTACTGGGCCACCTTAGCGGTTTTGCCCTCGTGCGCATGGATAAAATGGGGTGGATACAAATATATGGACTCTGGAAGGAAGGTACGGATCCTATGAGTGAGTAGATATATTTTTCGTGAATTTACATGATAGCTTCTGGGCTTACCAAATTTTTCTTCTGGCGCTTTCCCAAAATGGCAAAAAACGTGGTAACGGGCCACTGTCTTAAATCACTAGTTTGGACTCGTACTGGCCACCCCAGTGTATCTCATATTAACAAAGTGATATGACCCCACCACTATTTACACCCGAAATGTGAATCTAAGGTATTTCAGCACTGTAAGCATTTGCCTTGAAGCCAACGTTGAAGGGTGAAATCGCTGTGTGGATTGAATGTGGCGCCCTACGAAGCACAGACGGAATTTGTGCCAGAAAAGAGGACACCTATGGCTGCATGCGATGTATTGGAATATACTAATCAGCATAGTATGGCCTCTACACACCAATAACCCTCCAAAAAAGCTCGTCTATGCGCGCTAATGAAATTCGTGGGTTTTGATGTGTACCCCGCCGTGACCAGGAAGTCGAGCCAGTGAAAACTCATCGCTGGGGTAGGGGACAGTAATGTGTATTTAAAATGCACTGACAAAGTTCTAGGGTCTTAGCTTTCACGGTTGGGTCACTATAGCGGTTGCCGCAGTGGACTACTGGAGATGAGATAGAGGTCTTTCGCGAGGTTCCAGGAGACAAGACGGAGCGGTGTTGATGTATACGATAGGCCTATGTCATTCCCCAGGATCAGGCGATGAGAACGAGCCCCAGACTTTGTGGATCGGTGAAGAATTGGTGGAGAAATGGGCAGGAGAAAGCGCGAAGGTGTGCTCGGAAATAAGAAATGATGTTCACACGCCCGCTGCCGCCATCGTAGTCACGCACTGCTTTTGATCGCCGCCATCATTTGCCTCCAAATTTGACGTACGGAGTCCTCATAGGTCGCATACCGTGCCATGGGTCTCAAATTCCGACTTGATACATTGCACCGCCTGGTATTACGCAAATGGCCCACTACCTAGACTGGCCCACTAGGCAGTCGCTGATAATACCGCCAATCTCAGCGCCTTTTCATGGAGCATTTCTCATGCCGACTCCTCCTCTTCCATGGAAAAGACCCCGACTTCTCGTCTGATGCCCACCCGAGTACACGCAAACTATCTGAGGCCGTCCGGGAAGCTATTGGTGTCAACGGCGGTGTTATCGAGGCTGCAATGTCGCATGGATGTGTCGAATGCACACACCTTCAGCGTTACCGCTCGGACCTTGTTAATGAAGGAGTGATTTTGGGAGACGACGCTGCAGTCGCTGGAATTCCCAGACATATCACTGCGTTCCAGCCCCCACTGGACAGACCTCTGTCCCCCCTCATCCAGCTGTGGCTAGATCTGTCTACCCCCTGCCAAACTCTGTCTATGGGGGTAGACAGAGGGTTGTGGACGCATGTCTGTCCCCGCTCGTCCAGCTGTGGTTATATGTGTATATGTCATGTGGACACAGTCCGGCTACTGGAGTCTACTGGAGTCTATGTCTGTCTACGTGCATCTACGTGTTCACTCAACTGTTGTGATTTTTTGAATGTGTACCTCTATGAATTCCTGAATAAATTGTGCACGTACTTTGTTGCGAGGAAGCATCACCCGAGTCGAACAATAAAATTCAACCACTTTCCCGAAATGGCCTACCGTATTCATACCATTCGTTTTGCTGTAACCTTCCTGCGCAGAATTGAGAATAGACTAGAATTTATGATAAATACCCAGATTCAGAACCTGCATATGCTATTATTTCCAGCCTAGAACTTGAAGATACCCTCACGATACCCTCACTGAGGTAAAACGACTTGTCTTCGGGGTCCTCGCACCCCAAAGGGTCAAATCCCCCGCCAATCACGTCTGCCGAACAGCCGTGCCGCATAACCGAAGCTGTCCAGTCCCTGTTGCCATACAGACAAGAGAGTGATGATGTAGGTGGAACTGCCCTTGTGCCTGCGTGTTCAACTTACATGAAATAGAACCCGCTTCCAAGTGACGATCCAGTTGTTGCGCAACTACCTATACCGCAACAGCAGGAAGCACCTCCTGAAGGATTACCTCGGGGATACTGTACTATTAAAATCAATTCGTCAAGGGGTGTGACGCGTGACCCAAAATTCCAATTCGTCAATTCGTCAATGGAGCTCGAGCTGCGTGACATCCCTCAAAATTTCGTCAACCCATAAAAATATTCCAGGAGCTGTCGCGAATGCACAGTGACTCAATGTAATAGTTTAGGAATGACCTGAGCAATTCATTTCAACTTGTTGTTGAACTTGCTCTGAAACACGATATTTGTGAGATTTGAAGTCAAAAACCTCAAAATGAGCAAGAAATTGAGTGGGAAGTGCCCACAGGTCAAGAAAATTGCTCCGAGCACCCCTGAACCGAAATTTTGAACCTACCGTGACGAAAAGTATATTCGTCAACAGCCTCCGTGATGCGTGACAAGGTTGCAAAATTCGTCGCGTCAAGCACCCCTGTGACGCGTGACTGACGAATTGATTTTAATAGTACAGTATATCCATCTTGCGGTTATGGACGGCAAAACAATCAAACATCGGGTACGTTCGAAACCATCTAATGTGATTATTCAAGTTGACTTGCAATAGAAATGCGCCTTGGATATGTGCGAAGCACCATTGGTCAATTACAAGGACGGCCGCTTTTGCGATGTGCACTTACACCTGAAAGATGTTTGCGGTATCATTCCATGCGGGCGGGCAGTTCATTCCCCGGGCGCGTTGACCTGTGATACGCAGTTGCATATCGACTGGCACCGTCAGTACGAAAATAGATTTGGTCGCCTGTCCTTTTCAGGTGTTCAATGTGTCATGCGCCGGCAACAGGAGGAAGCCGTTAGATCTGGACCTGAACTTCGCGTCGAGTTGCCCACACTTGGTGATACTCCCGGTGAACAGGCCGCTCACACGTTTAAGGCCAAGACGATTTATTGCTTACAAACGGTTCAATTGGCATGCGGATATCCCGTTGGCTGGGTCAAGTGTTACCGCTCTGAGAGCTCTCCCCAGGTCCTCGGAATTCTGGATAATATCTGGAGCGACTATTCGCAATCCAAACCCAGTTTCATCGCCTATGACGACGCCTGTAGCCTACTGCGACACATTGTTACTCAGAACCCCAACATTCCGTGGATTACTACGACTAAAGTCATTGTCGATGCCTGGCACTACATTGGTCACCGCGCGACAGATATCCTCTGCCGACTGTGGTGCAACCCAGCACCGCTTAATGGTTCCCAACCCGATCTGATTATCACACAGGAAGACGGGAATGGCACTCGACATCAGACGCGTGCTTTTAACACGGAAACCGCTGAGCAACTGAACTCTTGGCTCAACGGCTTCGAGTCACAGCTGCGGCAGATGTCAGACGTGAACTACGATTTCTTCATTCATGTTGTGATGATGATTTATGCGGAACAAGTGGAACAACGAGTTCAGCAAAAGAATTTGGCCCTCACTGACGCATTTTGGGCGGAGGCAACGGGAGATTAGTGTTGGTTGTTACACCAATGTATTCCACTACTGTGATACAACTCTAATGGGTGCAATGTATCCCCAGGGAAGGTAGCTGAGATTGTGAAAGCCCGAGAGCAAACTTAAACTTAGCCAGCCCATGTGGTTTCCAAATTTGCATGGCTTGTCTTCAATTATTCTGCGAGGTTCGTCGCTGGCAGACATCTGAAACCGTCTAAGTAATTGATAAATATGGTCTGTGAGCTGTAGCGACGCCAGACTACAAGCATGGCAATTCTAGTGGTAGGTAAATTTTGTGTATAAAGTTGACCCGCACTCATTTCATGAAGAAATTAGCAGTGCGCGAACACTGGAATCCAATGGTTAACGTCGAAGTCCAACGGCAACCACTGGGTTTCCATTATAGATGGGGGCCATCGTGGTCCATTGAATATGAACGGTTTACATCAGAGATGACAGGAAACCAATGGGATGAGCATGACCTGGATCCATCGCAATCCACTGGATTACGATGTAGTTTGACGCGTTGGCGGCTCTTTCAAGGCGTCGAATTACACTGGAATGCAGTGAGAATCGGCGGAAAACAATGGACGGGCCTTCGAAGGATGGTCCACTGATATGCGGTGAGATCCAATATACTTGAGATAGACCGTACTGGGGGCCAACAGATTCCATTGAAATTCTTTGTCTCGGCACTGGATGCCGCTGAGACGCAATGCCGGCCGATGCCGATTAGCCGGTTGCCAGCTCCGCGTATATTACTGCTTCGATGCGATACGACCGTATTTCCCTCGCCTAGCCTCCAGCAATCCGGTGTGCTTCCGTTTTGCATTTGATCGCTTGTCTAACATGTGGATAATAGCTCCGGCGTACCGACCGCAATGAGGATTGGTGGAAGGCAAGTCTTCGTGGCTGAGACATGGGCCCATGGCCTTTTACTGACGTCTCACAGAGTTGCACTAGTGCATCATAGATTTCCAGCCGGAAGACTTCCAATATCATGGCCAGAAATCGTGCGCAGATCGCCGTTATATAATCTGCAAAACATCGGCCATCTTAGCCTTTGGTTTAGCTAGAGTGACGTGGTACTGCAGAAATTATACGCGAACTTGCGCATCGGCTGCCAATCGACTTGGTGAACAACCAAATTTGGCGTAACAAACTAAAAGAATTTCAAAAGTATCCGAGTTGTGAAAGGAACGAACGTTATTGAGGACTACCAGCCTAGAATTATAGCCCGTAAGCTAGAATTTGTGAGGAAGCAGAACAGACTTTTACCAGACGGCCTGGATGCGTGCACTCACATCGTAACCCCGGCAAATTTTCTCTCATTCTATCATCGTCTTTTATGCCCAGACTGTGAGTAGAATCTCAACCCGCGCCGTCTATCCATTGTCGCTCACCTTGCAAATCGTCAGACTCAAGCGCCAATTTCCCCTTGCTCTCAAGTCACAATGCCATCCAGCCTTAGACGCAAATAAGGGAACACATTCGGTAGTGTGCGCTAGGATCATACATGAAGGACACCGCCATTCTATGTGATCGAACGGTGCAGAGGGAAGACGTATCCAATGGAGTTAGGTAATAGAGCGAAACGATCAAGTATGCGGATGCAGTGAAATCAAGATCTAGAAGGAAATATAGGTGATTTTTATAGCATGCGAATTACGTGCAGAGGATCCTTCCATTAAGGTCCCATTGATGCGGCATAAGACTTGTTCCGAGATGTACCTCACCCTTCGTGCGCGGCGCTCACAGCGCTTGCTCGCAAGATCGACAGCCCGGGCGGGCATGTACGAGACGAACTTGCAGTGCTCCGGGGCTCCCATCTCCAGACGGCGCTTCGCCGCCAGCTACCGAATCTATCCATTTTCCCACCGGGGTGGGGTGGGCCCCCCTAAAACAAAATTCGAAAATTGGCGCACATATAGATCTTGGAAATGATACTCTATCTATAAACTTTGGGTTTGCTCCAAACTGTTGACTTGCTATGAATGTTTTGCTCTTCAAAGCATGGTACGGAACTTCAGCACCAAGTATTTTCTGTGAAGCAGGGCACAGAACTTCAGTACTATCTGAGACTGGCTATCCGGCCACCTGAGCATCTTTAGCCTCATTCCCGTACATAGCGACATTTTAATGCGTGTTTATGGGGTCCCAAATGATGTACCACGTACTAAAAGTGAACCTATTTTTTCTCCGGAATTTAGAATACAATTTCATGCCTGGCTGAATTTTTTTTCTGGGCATGTCCCAAAATGGCAAAAACTAGCTATCCGGCCACCTGCCCAATTCACTCATTGCGAGTGGTGCTGTTTATCCCAAGATATGCCAAACTATATAATGGATATGAATGTATTATTATGTGCAGAGAAACTTCACATCTATGCAGTATCAGGACTGTATCCAGATGCCTTTCTGACACAGAAGGTGGGTGAAATTGCTCTGTGGACGGAATGGCTTGTGTTACAGATGGCGAAAAGTCTCGACGTCCCAGTTTGAGGTTTATATATTGCCTAGGGATGTATTTGGACTTAGCTGAACACCAAGAATGTCCCTCACACACTCACAACCAGCTCAAAAAAATCCATACGTATTCACCAACAAATTTGGCGGATTTCGGTCATATCACACCGTGAACGAGGAATAGGAGAGTTAAAAGCCTGCTAACTTGACATAGGAAACATCAAGTGGGTGTAACAACATTGACAAAATCTTATGTCCGTAGTAAGCACCGGGTGTGCGCAACACTGGCGGCCAGAACGCGCAACTCAGGGCACATCAAATTTCTCCTTGAGGGTCCTGCACTTGATACAAAGCCTTTGTCATTTAGTGAGTCAAACTGTGTGATTCCTCAGATTCAGGGGATGAGAACGAGCTCCCAAAGTCTTGAATCAGCTAAGATTTGGTCGAGAAACAGTCAGAAAGGCAGTGCGATGGCGGTTCCAGAATAAGAAATGATGTTCACACGGTGACATCCTGATCGGAAACCTCCCACAGTTTTTGATCGCCGGCTTGCCGTGCCTCCAAATTTGACATACGGTGTCCTCATAGGTCGTCTAACATCGTACAGGTGCCAGATCCAAGAATTTTATATTGCATAGGCTTATAGTATCCAAGTGGCTGGATACCTAGTTCGGCCGGATAGGCAGTCGCATATAGTACCAAGTATTTTCCGCGAAGTGGGACACTCTGTGAAGCGGGGCACAGAGCTTCAGCACCAAGGACTTTCTGTGAAGTGGGATATGGCACTTCAGCACCAAGTACTTTCCGCCGAGCAGAGAACAAAAATGCTCAAACATGACACCATAAAAAAAAAAAGTCACCAAAATTGTTGCAATCAAAACATCCATAGCAAGTCAATAGTTGGGAGCACACCCAAAGTTTATATACGGAATATCATTTCCTCACCAAGATCTGTATGTGCGCCAATTTTCGATTTTTTTTTTCAGGGGGGCCCACCGACCCCATTGGAACAATAGATAGGTCAACGACCTTACACCTACCCAGATTCATTCTTTCGCCATTTTCGAAAACTCCGTGCTCACACAAAGTCACTCCATTTAGTCTATATCAATGGAACCGAGGTTGCGAATCATTACAACACGTCGTGCCTGTGTTCGATGCCCTTCCCTCCATGGACCTTCATCGCCTCCCTCGTGCGCTATCGGACCCTCCGTCGCTAACACTCTCGCTCATGCTCTCGCCTACAGTTACCAACTTGAAGTCCCTCAGCCACTGGCACTTGTCGAGTAGGCGCAGGAGCGAGTATAGACGGCGTGCGCTCACCCACAACTACTCACGATATATTGAAATAATCCCCCCCATATACAATTTCGGCATCGACGTTCGGACAAGAACTGCGATGTCCGTTGAATCGACGTCGACCTCTACCCTCGCGAGAGCAGACATTTCGGGTCGGGTCAGCACGGTCTCGAGGGCGCGTAGGTCGCGGACTATGCCGTCGACCTTTATGTGAGCAGGCTCCTTGCTCCAGGGGGTCCATAGACTGCCAGACAGCTTAAAAGATACTGCCATCACGCAGTTGTCCAACGGGAGGCGCAGCAGAATTTCGACGTGGGGATGAACGGGTAACCGTGGGTCGCTCGCGAGAAATTCGCCGAGCATGATGCAGCGGAGGACGGGGAAGCGGCTGAGGTCGATGGAAACTGAGTTTCCCCAGTGTTCCTCGGCAGTTTCTGCGTGCCTTTTAGTTTGCTAGTGACCATTCAAAGTACATGGAACTCACCGATCCGCGAGAAATCCAACGTCTCAATCGTGTTGCGGGATCGCAGAATAAGATCCCAATTCGAAGGGGACATCGTAGACGACTGGCTCTGCAGGTAGGTCAGGCCCGAAACATCCAGCGGACATGCCGAGTCCCGTATTGCCTCCCCAACAACGGATTGATTGAGTGCGAGACGGCGTACTTTGAGCCTGTGGATGCGGGGTGCAGGCAAATCCGCGGGGACGGAAGCGGGCAGGGAATGGAGGAAGCAGTCACCGAAATCGACGTCATCCAGTGCCGCGGAGCAGTGGGCGAATATACCGAATAGCTCCATGGAGTGCCATAAATGGCCGCGAAACCTGAGGCGCCGCATGGACGGAAGCGCCACCAAGGTTTGCAGTTCTTCAAGGACATGGCGGTAGAAGGGAATACGCGAGGAGGAGTGGCGGTGAAGCGTTAGAGTGTCCAAATTCGACCACGGTATGAGGTCAAGCGGGGTGATCGAGAGCCCTCCACAATTTTTGAAGTGGAGGTGACGGATGTAGGGAATAAGGTGCGGGGAGGTTTCCAGAAGGCGCGTGAATCGATTGCCATGAACACGACTCTCGATGTGAATGTAGCTAAATGCATGAAATTGCGCGCGCGCCACCAACGCGCGACAGACAAGACTGCATGATCGAAGATCTTTCTGGGATCTGTGGAGGTGGTCGACGATGTGGTCCCATAACTCTTGGATGGGAAGGATGGCCGGGAGCATGTGAGTCAAGAGCAACCTCGGTTTCCCTGCCCCTTTCAATTGTGTGAACCGGACGTTTGACATGACACAAGAATGACAGGCCAGCGCTGTGATCTAGCGGAGGCATCGGGCGTACTATTATCAGGAATCTCGAAATAGATGCTGTTCACGTTGAGTGCCACATGCGCTTGAGGTAGGGGCAAAAGAAGCAGGTGGAGGAAGAAGTTGTGCCGCAGGCCATAGATTGAGTGAAAGACAAGGACGATGTCGAGCTCCGCACGCGGCTGCGCTCGGATCTTGTTCGATCGCCGGAATGGAGTTAATGCCCGAGTTCATATACTACAGACCTGTCAAATGTACTTCAGACCTGTGACATGTCCAATGTGTCGTAGATCTTTACAGCACTATTGTAGGTCTTTACTATTTAATCTGTACTTTCCTTCACTTTCAATAGATTTGGATTTCACCTTCATCTCCCTCGTCGTCCGCTGCCAGCCCCCGTCGTTGCTGAGCTCCAGGACTGTTGGACCACCTCGCACACTTACGTTCATCTTGGACATGTCAGTTTTGGAGCTCTAGGCTGGCTACGGAATTCGGATGAGTGAGGCATGATTGAAGAGTAGGTTAAGGGGGGAAGAGCAAGAGAAAGCCGTGTGGCTGTGTGTGGTCCGAGCTCTCTAGCTTCCCGCCTTTATCGTCCCTCGCCCCCGTTCGGCGTCTTGGTCGATCTCACTCCAATCGATTCATAGAGGTCTTCTCCCCGGTTTACGGCGTTGTTAACACGCTGAGCTGGCGTTCCGCGCGTTGGAAGTTGAAAGCGTGATTCCTCCGTGCAAGCACTTGTTGACGCGTCGAAACTCATGCCCCGACGCCTCCCAAACTCCTATTTGATTTTGCATGCTCTTGGCTGGTTCTCCGCTCTTTCAGGATATCTAGAACCCATTGGGAGTGCTTGCGTTGGCATGTCGTTGAGTACATAAGCACGCTGTATCTTTCTTCTGGAATTAGTGACATAGAACAGGAAAGTGTGTCATTTTTTGCAACCTGTGTCGCAAGACTGAAAGTTTTTCCATTTTATGTCGTTTTCAAGAAAACCGATGAGGTGGTTCCGTTTTCAATTATAACACAGTATTTCAACCATACTCGACATCTCGGCATGGATGGAGTACATAGTTTGTTTGCAAGGAATGGAGGTGTACTGTAGATTGGAGTATGTAGTTTGTTTGTAAGGAATGTAGGGGCAAGGAACTTTGGAGGTGAACTATAGACTGGAGTATATAGTTCGTTTGTAAGGAATGGAGGCGTACGGCAAGGGCTTGAATCAACCACGCTAGAAGTAGCAGTGTGGCTCAGTTCCTCAAGATGGCACTGAGCTTTGGAAACTTCGGCGTCCCGAGGCAAGTGATTGGATCCCATCCGGCGGTCGCTGTGAAGCTGCTAAACAAAAAAATGAGCTACGAAAAAAATCAGAATGGGACAGAGCGCACTCGGTGCCGCAGCTTGGGTTGTGGCCTGCGGGAGGTCACATAATACGCACTGTATACGATCACAATGTTCTCCCCTTGCGCACCAACGTCAGGGTACCCACTTCAACGCAACCAGCATTGAGTTACGAGGAATGGAACTGAGCAGACGACAAACCGTCCGGCTAAGTTGAATCTCCCTGCATTGAGGATATCTTGGATGAGATTCAAGCCAAGGTAAGTTGTGACGGCGGCATTTACGACGTCTGGTATCAATCCAAAGGTCATGTAAAGGCGGGAGAGCGCACCTGGTATTGCGGCCGCTACCTTCTCACTTTGGGACTCCGGAACGACGCACGCATAGCTGCGGTTGCGGCGGTATCGGTCAAGGTGCGCTCTTCGCTCAGGCTATCCTTGTCCTGTTTCGTTTTTTTTCGCCGTCTCCTGCGCGCAGAGTTCGCGGCAAGATTGGGTGGGCCTTGTTGGTATCGTCGAGTGGAGCTGCGAGAGGCGAGGCAGCGTCGACCTCCAGTGGCACGGCGGATGTCTGCGGAGGCCCTCAATGTACACGGTCTACTCCTAGAGTCTATGGAACGCGCGCGGGACGGCGGGCCGCGGTGCGTGGACGCGCGTGGGTTAGCGCCTGAGAGCATGGCGTCAGAGATGAAAGCGAGCGGGCGTATGCGGGGGGAGCGTACGCTAATGTGCCCGCGAGTGCCTGCTCGCTGGATGGTTGGATCGTGACTTACCCGCCCACGCAAATTCCACTAGGGGTGCGCGCGTGGGCCAGAGTTCCGAGCACAAGCTTGCTACCTCCGAGCGCCGCGCGCAGTGGGTGGCAGGCGCTATGACGTTCACTTTGTACATTTAATCAGCGCGCGACTTTGCCAATCCGCGACATACAAACTGTCATACCGCGCGACTTCCCATCAGACCGCGACCTTTCTCTGCGCGACTTCACTCTCAAGCGCGACTTTATACCACCAGCGCGACCTTAAAATCACTAATTTCCTTGGTGTGCACTGTGCACATCTGCAGGACATTAGATTCACAGTTTACCAAGCTCACACAAGTGACAAATGGAAGGAACTGAATTGAATTGAATTGTAGTGACTACAAGAGCGCGGTGGGCCGCGAGCTAACCCTAGTCATCCGATTCGGGACAGTGTGACTCGACGCGTCTCATTAGTGACAGAGTGTGACAATTTGTGACTATCTTTTGAAATTTTCGTCGTCGGCCACACGCTCTTGGTGCATGCCCATTCCAGCACTTCTTCTGCTTCATTCTATCTCACTCCCAACTTTCCAAGCTGGCCACCCTTGAATATGACCACGAATATTGGAGACGACGCATCCCCGAAGCGGAAAAGGGGCTTCCGCTCTCGAAATGCGACTCCACCTCATCTTCTCCCCAATAATGTACCTCTCAGTCTCTGTTCGACAATTAATATATTGGCTTTTCACCACCGATATCCCCTGTGTCTTCCACCGTGTAGCCAACTTTATGGGATTCTATGAATCAGAAAATACCCTGGAAGCACAATTCGGTCCGGCTATGCTGTTTGGGCTCTGGCGCGACCGGGGTCGTTGGCCATGGGCCCAGAAGCACCTCGAACTATGATAATTCCATGTGCGCACGAGCTGGCACTCCAGCACAGCAATCGTCTCATCAACAATCCTGACCTCCGAATAAAAATGTCGACCCTCACCATTCACAAACTCCGAACACTGTTACAACCCCAAAAATTAATCCAGGTGTTCAAAGACCTGGCGCCGTTCATGTGGCAAATCCTCCACACATTCTGCGCCTCCCCGAATAACCATCGAAGGCGGCAGGCGGCAGACATTGCCGTCTCAGTGGATGAAGATGAGCAAATGCCGGATGTAGACTCAGAAGATGAGAAAATTGGGCCGATGACCCTAACCTTGAATCTGGGAAGTTGACCCGGATTCTGTACCATCCCATTGGTCACAAGAATATCTTGGGTTCGCACGCAACCCGGTATTTGTGAGTCAATTTGCGGCAATTTAATTGCACCATGAGCTGACCGCGATGTGTAGGCCATTTTATTGAGCCTCAGCATGCTGGTTTTCGTTCGCAATCGTGCAACAAATGTCCTGCCGCTCATTCTCGGTTTGTTCTTAAGATATCTGGTACCAGCACCCGTGTTATGCAGATGCTCAGCAATGCGGGTGTCTGTGTCTCGGGTGACACCATTGAACGGCTCAAGGAACGGGTCTCCGAGGCGCGATCAGTCTGGCTGTCGAGCTCATTACCAGCGGACGAGTCTTCTTCACAATATTCGACAATATAAACATTTTTCTGCGCAAGTCGCAACAGCGGTTGTCTAATATGAATGATATGATCAATGCAACAAACTGCGCTATCATCGGTATCAGCGGCGTCGAGCCATTTACCCTGCCGACCTCGCTGAAAAACTCGCACTTCGTGGGAATAGAGCCAAGCCAAAACCGGCAGACATCTTGCCAACCCCGGAGGACGACGAGATTGTGGGCAGATCATTTGTTGCTCTCATTGCAGAAATGATTGTCGCCTACTGTCCCGGGAATGGTGAATGGCACGAGCGCAAAGAGATAGCAGCTGGGGTCGCAAAGATGATGCCGTTGGATCGACCACTACCTCCCGAAAGAACGGATGGACGTCCGTTCGGACTCTTGGATGTAAACGAGGGATCTAAAAAGGGTGTCGTTAAGGTCCTTCAGACGGTGCAAGAGCGCAGTACACTGTCCCAAAAAATCTGGTCCGCAATTAGCCGGATATTTGTCGGAGACTGGCTTACCTCCAACAATCTTCGCGCCGCGCGTCTGGATCTGACTGACGATATCAATGCGATGGAACGACTCGAGTATGCAGATGAATTGAGTGCCCCATGGCACTTCGCCTTGCAGGCCACTCATATGATCATGCAGACACATTACGGCCGAGCTGTGGAGGACCCTGCATCTCTTGCAGCACACAAGGGCCTCTTGAATTGTAAATGGGACGTGAATAAGCCCAATTATGCGGCTGCCAAATCTCTTATCCGCCACTCCTTAATCGCGCGCATCCTGCACTGTGTTATGTTCGTGTTTTTCTTGTTTTTTATATATAAGAACATCATACTTATGTTCATTAGGGTAATCCAGGGCTTTATATTATATTCCGAGCTTACAGGCTGGACACCAATCCTTCAAGATATTCAAACAATTGCCCTTGTCATTTCAAATGATTTTGCAACTGCTACTGCAGCCAGAAAAGCGCAGACTGCGGGAGATGATTGGATGGCACATTCAATTTATTTCATCCGGGATTCATTATTTTTTCATGCTGTTCGAGAAAGCCGTCAGATTTGCGGATGCCGGGCAACTGATCCATTGGGGCTTGGCGTTCCGCGGTGTTGGCCAACATAACTATGCTCGCGAGTGCGCCGAGGTCTTGATACGCTGGAGATATGAGCTTCCCGATAAATTAAGGAGTGCTTTGGAAAGGTCTTGGTTTGTAAATCGCTTCGGGAGACCTGGTCGCTTCATTCCTTCCGACTTATACCTCGAACAATTAAACTTTTGGGTCAAGGTACGATGTATCATGCTTTAAATCTCAAGCAATCTTTTAATCCATCATTTGAAGCGAGTGTATATTGCCTCCGGAGCTGGTGTTACCGTCCAGTACATCATAGTCAAAGGCTCGGCTTGCGTCGAAGCGTTCCGGGACATCAGCCACTTGGTTGCCAATTTTTTCGGTGATCCAGATCGTGCCCGCCGGTCCAAAGAGGTCAAATTCCATCAAGACATTGAAGCATTCGTCTCTACCAAGGGCCACTTTGTACCGTCCCCTCCGCCAAAGAAGACAACGAAAAAAGTGGCAGCTGATGATTCCCCCCGGTCAGCAATTGCCGACATCTTTGTCAAAGGTGCCGAGGAGTGGAACAGCAAGTTCGAGGAATTTATTCGAACTACTACTTACGACAAGGAACTTGGCTACCCTCTGCCAACGTTGACGGATAAGGGTAGCGACACAATACCCGAAACCGGAACTGCGTTTGACAACACAAGTAATCCTCTAACATTTGACAGCTACGTAGATTTACATGGTAATGAGGACGAAAGCGGAAGTATGGGGATAGGAGCACTCGGCGGAGGGGATGAGTTCTATGGAGCAGAATAGTTATCTACGAGATGGACCTGCAACCGGAGTATTGTACGTAGATCCCGAATTGCGAAGACTAGCAAAGAAATCATCATATGTAGGTGTTTGTGGGGTGTGAGAAAATGTATTGGCTGCAGGAGAATGTGTAGGAGGTAGATTTTGCCGATTGGATGGTGTCTGACGTGGCAAGGATTGGCGTGGTAACCCAGGATATGCGCGAGAGGGTGCAGGAGTTGCCAGTGAAGGTCTCGTCAATCGCGGGGGCATGGGGGGTGAAAACTGGCTGGGGTGTTAATGGAACGGCAGGTGTCGTACGAGACTGCTTGCGCTGCCTTCGAGCCGATTGAGGTGTCCGTGAAATCTCAAGAGTGAGACGCCAACTGGAAATGACTTGGCAGACCTCCGAAATGTCTGTTGCAGATGCAACTCTCTCCCAAGCGGCGGCTTTCTTGACATGCTTTGCTTCAACGAGTGCATGATTCAAGAATGTGCCGGCCGCCGTCACTAGCTTTTCCAGCTGTTTCGGGGGCAGCACACACTCGGGGGGAATATACGGGCTGTTTCGCATCCGGAAATGACGTTCCTCCCGCCACGTCACAAGTGCACGGAGGGCAGCTTTGTCTTCCTTGGGGACAGTCTGCTTGCCCTTCACTGGCTCAAACTCGGCCGAGTCTACGGTGGCTACAGAGCCGGCTTGCGAGATCATGGAGGCAGCAGATGAAGGTCGGGATGGAGGGGCAGGAAGTGAGTGTATAAAATCCGCGGCGTACTTGAGTATGCGGGGATCATGAGAGTCCGAAGCCTGGAAATGGGCGAACCGAAGGGGATTGCAATGATCGCAGCATCGCTCTGCGGGAGGATTTCGTTTGAGGTCAAGAACAGTCCAAGTGAGCTCATGCGAGGAGTTCTGAGAGACAGGTCCCCGCCGAGATACAATTTTGTCGGTGAGACTGATGTATATATCCAATCCGGTGTCGGGTCGAAATAGCTTGACCAGGAATACGTGAGAGCACGCTACGTACGACGGATGTCAATCAGACATCGAAGACACGCCACGTACGGAAGGAACTACTCACCCTCTGTCGAACTTGCCGAGTTGAGGAACGCCTCCAGATTCTGCTCAAGCTTCCCGCGCGACGTCGTATGCGATACAGGTTCAATGACAATCTTTCCCTCTCCCCGTACACGTTGTACTGCTAGTCCGACCTCTGGAGGTGCCGGCCTGAATGCCTACGGCCGAACAAATACCGTACATGTTCCCACCCCGGTGCGATTGCGTCCCGCGCGTCCCCACCGTTGCACGAGAACGGCAAGCGACTTTGGGCACTCAAACACGATTGAATAATCGACATCTGGGACATTGCACCCCATCCCGGCGGCATCGGTAGCGCACAGAATCCGGTAGCGGCCGGATCGAAATCCTTCCCAGCACTCTTGCTTTGCGGCTTCTGAAATGTCGGCAGAGTATGCATAGACACAGTCTCGCAGGTGGGGGGTAATGCACGCCTCCATGTCTCCTTCCCCGTCTTGGTTCCTGCTACAGAGCCATGGTACTGGGAACGGGCACCGCTCATGATCGGCGCGCCAGCTTTGTATTTGTTTATCCCCTAATAAAATAAAAAATCCATGTTCCTGCGTGTAATTCTTTCCACAGACACTCTAGCGATTTGATTTCGCAGCAAAAAGACATTATTTTATCAATATCTAAGTGGCCCCAGCAATGTAAATAAAATGGTGAATCAATTTATTCAGTTTCAGTCATGTCTTCCCACTCGTCGTCGTCTCCTGCTGAAAACCCGTATTCCTCGATGACCATGTCATCCGTCGAGGCAAAATCATTGCTGCTGGCAGAAGAGGCAGCTGTGGACTCCCTGAAAACAGTTAGCCTGATTTATTGACGGAAATGAGGAACTAAATTTACCGCCGCACTACCTCACGCTCCCGAGCCTCCAAGACATACTTCCTCCAAACAGCAACGGTCGTCATGTCCTTCCATCGGAGTTTAACCAAAACCTCGTCCTTAAGCATGTCCCGATACACCGCCAACTGATCCTTGAGAATCGCTGAGGTCATCTGCTGGATTTTGTCAGTGTCAAATTCCAGTGTTGTGGCCGCAAGTTGCGAGGCTTTTTGTAAGGGCAACCTCTAGACCCGAGAATCTCAAGGGGCTAGCGAGGGGAATCCGAAGGTATGAATAAGAAGTAGCTAAATACAAGAAGATACGCACCTAGCGAGGGGAATCCGAAGAGAAGAAACTCTGAGGATTCCCACGCTAGGTCGTGGGTATAAGTGGCTACTGACTAGTAGCACATGACCGGAGTGATCGGCAGATGTCTTGGGCTTGATCGCAGACTTGATGCCATTGTGTAAGCGACCTTTTGGGATCCATAGGTGGATTACGTAAACTGGGCCGGTCGACCGGGCGCCGGATGCCGGATGACCGGGGCCGGGTGCCGGGTGACCGGGGCCGGGCGGAGGTTCCCCTGACATCACCCCCCCTTGGAATGCGGCGACTCGACGCATATGCCGGAGGGAACGAACGTGGACGGAGGGGTCGCGGAATGGGAGGGAATCGAAAGCGGCGTGGGCGATGATCCGGGGTTTTGAGGGGTACTTCCGGTAAAACTCGGCGATAGCCTCGTCAGCGAATACATCGGAGTGCTTCACCCATTGGTTGTGCGACTCGTCATACCCTTTAAACCGGACCATGTACCAGAGGGATTTATACCGGATTTTCGCGTCGAGGATCTCTTCGACCTCCCACTCGGGTGCATCGCCAGGGACGTCCGGCAGGACCGGAGCCGGTTCGTCATAGCCCGGGCGGCCTTCGAAGGGGTCATCTTCCACGAGCTGCAACTTCACGACCGGGAACACCGGGTGGAGTCGGGAGAGACGGGGTGGCAGTTCCAGTTTGTACGCGCCTTGGCCGACGACCTTGGTGACTTTAAAAGGGCCTAGGCGTCGGTGAGAGAGCTCCGGGGACGGCCGGGTCGTTTGGATGTCGGAAGCATCGAGCCAGACCCGGTCGCCGACCTTGATGTCCAGCGCAGGGGTGCGTCGGCGGTCGTAGTACCGCTTGTACTCCTCCTTTGCTTTTACGAGGGCGGCCTTCGCCTCAGAGACCCCGGAAGCGATCCGGTCGTGGAATTCGTTAACCGACTCTACTTTCGAACGCGGCCCGTTCGGCTCGAACCCCATCCGGGGGAGCCGGCCGGTGTCCGTCATGAACGGAACCTGCTGCGTCGAAGAGTGGATGTGGTTGTTGTATGCGAATTCGGCGGCCGGAAGGAGCTCATCGCAGTCATCCTGCTTGTAGTTAGTGAAAAGCCGGATGAACTGCTCCATCTCCTGGTTGACGCGTTCGGTCTGGCCGTCGGTCTGCGGGTGGTAAGCCGTAGAGGTGGCCGGTTTGATCCCGATGAGGCGCCAAAGCTCGGTGGTGAACTCGGCGACGAACTGGGGACCACGGTCGGAGATGTACTTCTCGGGGGTGCCATGGAGCTTCCAGACGTTCCGGTAATACAACCGGGCAGCTCCGACAGCATCCAACCGGGTCGTACACTCCATAAAGTGAGCGCGTTTACCTAGGACGTCCACAACAACCATGACCGAGTCGTAGCCGTGGGCTTCTGGGAGCTCGACTACGAAGTCTACCGAGACCGTGCTCCAACGTTCCTCTGGGATCTCGGTCGGGTGGAGCTCGCCTACCGGAAGCTTCCGGAGAGCCTTGGTGTGGCAGCACAGGTCGCAGGTTGCCACGTACCGGCCGACGTGTCGGGACATCTGGGGCCACCAGTAGTTCCGGGAGACTAGCTCCAACGTCTTGAACCGGCCGGCATGCCCGGCAACCCGGGTGTCGTGATGCTGCTCCAGGATCCGACGGCGAAGGTCCTTGTCCCGAGGGACGACAATCTTGCCGCGGAAATAGAGCAGCCCGCCTTCGACGTGCCATTCGGCCGACCGGGTGGACCGGGTTCCTCGGGCCTTAAGGAGGTCCCAAGCTGCGAGAGCCACGGGTTCCTCAAGGTCCGGTTCGCCAGCGAGTGCCTCTCGGACGTCCCGCAGGAGGGGAACCTCCGGGCCAGCTACCACGATGCCCTCCAACGCACGGATCCGGAACAGGGCGGGACTCAGGAGCGTCACATCCGTGTTGTCCGGGCCCGGTCCGTGATCCGGACGCCGGGAGAGCGCGTCTGGTTTACCCATAGAGCGCCCAGGCTTGTGGTGAAGCTCGAAATCAAACCGGGACAGATACAGGGACCACCGCGCCTGTCGCCGGTTGAGATCTTGCAACTTCCGGAAATACTCCAGGTTCTTGTGGTCGGTCCAGATCTCGATCGGATGCTGCGCGCCTTCGAGGAAGTGCCTCCATTCCTCGAGGGCTCGGATGATCGCGAGCATCTCTTTGTCATGGATCTCGTAGTTGCGCTGGACCAGACTCAAGCTCTTGGAGTAGAACGCGACTGGATGCCACTTGCCGTCGTCGCCCGGTTGAGACAGGACAGCGCCGGTTGCATAGTCCGAGCTATCCGCCTCTAGCCGGTAAGGCTTGGACTCGTCCGGCAGGACAAGGACCGGCTCCCGGGTGACTGCATCTTTGATGGCTTGGAATGCGGTCGCCTCGAGTTCGGTCCAAACCCAGGGAGCACGCTTCCCGGTGAGGTCGAACAGTGGCCGGGCGGCATCTGAGAACGCTTTGATGAACCGCCGGTAGAAGTTTGTGAAGCCGAGGAACTGCTGCACGTCCTTCTTGCACTCCGGCGTCGGCCAGTTAGTGACGCCGGCAACCTTGACCGGGTCCATCTCTACGTGATTGTGAGAGACGATAACCCCCAGGTACTCAATCGACGTCTTTTCGAACTCGCACTTCTCCGGGCGCAGGAAAAGCTTGTGCTCCCGGAGCCGGCGGAGAACTTCCCGGACGATCTACCGGTGCCGGGTAAGGTCCGAGTGTGCGATGAGGATGTCGTCAAGGTATACCATGACGTCTCCAGACAGGATGAGGTCTTGGAAGATGTCGTTCATCATTGTCTGGAAAGTCGCAGGGGAATTGGTCAAGCCGAAGTACATCACCAAGGGTTCGAAAAGGCCCCGGTTCGTCCGGAAGGCAGCCTTCCACTCGTCGCCTTCCCGGATGCGGACGTTATTAAAGCCCCACCGGACATCGAGTTTCGTGAAGAACCGGGCTCCCTTCAAACGGTTGATGAGGTCGTTGATCAGAGGGATCGGGTACCGGTTCTTCACGGTCATCGCATTGAGCGCCCTGTAGTCCTGTACAAACCGGAGCGCGCCGTCCTTCTTTTTGACGAAGAAGACAGGCGAGGCCATCGGTGACTTCGACGGCCGGATCCGGCCGGTCGCCAACCCCTCTTCGATGAACGCGTCGAGCTCGCGTTGCTCGAGAGGTGAGATCGGGTAGACCTTACAGTTGGCCGGTTTGGCATCCGGGACGAGTTCGATGGCATGGTCCCACGAGCGACGGTCCGGTAGTGAATCGAAGGCCTCTCGGTTGAAGACATCCTCGAAGTCACGCACCCACTCCGGATGTTCATCCTTACCGGGTGCGGAGTTCTTGGCAAAGGCTTCGGCCAGCCGCTGTGAGACAGTGCTGGTGGCCCGGATGTCTTCTGGAGGAGAGAACTGGGTGTAAAAGACCCGGTCTCCGTCCTCGAGAGGGTCATCTTCGTCATCCGAGTCGTCCGAGTCGTCTAGCAGGAGTTCGGGCAGGTCCTCCTCGAACTCGTCATCATCATCCTCGCCGAGCCGGTCGTCCGTGTCAATAGTGCAAATGGTCGGGACCGGTCCGGCTCGGAGTTGCCGGATGATGCGGGCGATAGTCTTCGCTTGCTTACGCTCGGCTCTGGCCTCATCGACACAGGTCGTGCAACCGGACGGGCATCGGCTCATCTTGACCTCCCGGGTATCCCAGTTGATCTCGGGGTTATGCTTCCGGAGCCAGGAATACCCAAGAATAAGCTTTTGCTTACCGAGCCCAGTTACAGCGAGTTGGACTCGTTCGCTGTGACCCTTGTAGCGGAGGACGAGAGTCGCGACATCTCGGATGAAGCCGGCCTCGTTGGGGGAGCCATCTACATTGAACACCGGAATGGGTTGCGAGAGCCGGCGGACCGGGATCCCGCTCGCCTTAACGTACTCGGAGTCAATGAAGTCGGAGGTTGCTCCACAGTCGATAAGCCCATCGAGCGAGAGCTTCACAGCGTTGTCGGTCGACTGGATCTCCAATGGAAGGTGGAGGGAGTTAGCACCAGATGTCGCGGCGACCGTATAGCGCTTAGGAAGTTTGCGCTCCCAAGCAGACTTACGGGGCGGGCGGGTGGCCGGTCCGGCCGGCGGGGGAGCCGAAGCGACCGGTTGGTCGTCCGGATTGGGGGGTGCGTCTATCGTTTCGGTCGATGCAAGAGGTATATTGTCTGACTCGTTACATAAAATGTCGAAACGATTAGGGGACGCGATCGAGGGCGCACTGCTCACTCGCCGCGGAGGGGAAAATCCTCTAGGGCGGGGTCGTCAGTGAGGGCCTCGGTCGTGGCCATGCGGGCCACGAGTTCCTCCAACATCTCTCCTCCGAGCTGGCGGATCACCTCGTCGAGCACGTCGGTCGTCCGGACGTCGGCCGGTGCTGGGCAATCTCGGGCGAAGTGATTGGCATCTCCACAGCGGAAACAGCCACGGCGTGGCACATGGCGTGCACGGGTGCGGTCTACGTCCATGGGGACCGGAGCCGGGAGGGGCGGGGCAGCGGCCCTCGGCGCGGGTGCGGCAACGGTGCCCGACGTGGAGTGGTTGGTTCGGGGGCGGGCCGGCAGAACCGTGTGACGTCCGGACGCCCCGGCGTTCCGAGCGCGCAGGTGCGACTCGTACTGCCGGTAGGCCCGGGCGCGCCAGGCTGCGTAGTCCCTGAGGCCGGGTGGGTCGCTAGAGCCGGTGATGGCGAGGTTGATCGCCGGGTCAAGGCCGGTCCGATACTTTGTGACCTTGACAAGTTCGTCTTCAAAGCCGGCGAGGTCGACCAGGTCCTCGAACTCGTCCGTGTACCGGAACACGTCCCGGTTGCCCATATGGTAGGCGCGAGACTCGAGTTTGTGCAGGGCGTGGTCCTGCTCGTTCTCCTCGACGAAACGGAGTCGGAACTCCTTGACAAACATCTCCCAGGTCGGAAACGGAAATTCCGCCTTGGCCGACTGGCGCTCAGCCCAACGTTGCGCCGCATCTTTGGCCATGAACGACATGGCGTACCGGACAACCTTTTCCTCGGAAAGTTCTCCGTTCTCTACGAAAGCCTCTGGGACGAGCCGGGCGTACGACCGGACGGCGTGGAGAAACGCCCGGCCCTGCGTCCGGTCGCCGTCGAAGACGAACGGGGGGTTCGGCCGAAGGACCGATTTTGCGCCGGACCCGCCGGTTGTGGTGTACTGCGTGAATAGTCCTGGACCCGGTTCCGGAGCCGTTTCGGCAAGGGATAGGGCAGGCGAGATTGCGCGTTGCTGTTTTTCGAGTATTTTGGTGAGGCTGGCTAAGGTGGCCTCGATCCGGTCCATCCGGGCATCGGCAGCTGCTGCATCAGCGCCGGACATGGTAGAATCGAGGACAGGGGAGGAGGGGATAAAATTGGAAGTTGGGGTAGTGGGAGCACTGCCACTATGATCCGAACCTTCCAAGCCAAACTTCCCAATTTTGTCCAGTTAATCCCTAGAGAGAGTTTCTTCTGCTGTAAGGGCAACCTCTAGACCCGAGAATCTCAAGGGGCTAGCGAGGGGAATCCGAAGGTATGAATAAGAAGTAGCTAAATACAAGAAGATACGCACCTAGCGAGGGGAATCCGAAGAGAAGAAACTCTGAGGATTCCCACGCTAGGTCGTGGGTATAAGTGGCTACTGACTAGTAGCACATGACCGGAGTGATCGGCAGATGTCTTGGGCTTGATCGCAGACTTGATGCCATTGTGTAAGCGACCTTTTGGGATCCATAGGTGGATTACGTAAACTGGGCCGGTCGACCGGGCGCCGGATGCCGGATGACCGGGGCCGGGTGCCGGGTGACCGGGGCCGGGCGGAGGTTCCCCTGACACTTTTGACTTCTTCTTTGTGTAACGGCTCTCAAGCGTGTGTCACAAATATTTATAGTTGGGGTGCACGTCGTACGACCCTGGCGAGTCGAGAGATGGTATAATGGTGTGAAGACTTCAATAATGCTCTTGAAGTCCTCGAAAGCTGGAGCAATATGGCTCAACAGCTGAGATGAATGGAATATAGATGTAATGGAGTTCAAACCCACACAGGAACCTAAGGGTAGCTTAGGAATTCCTTAGCTCTTAGGCTCCTTATCTCAAGTGGACTTCCGCTCAAGATGTGGGCTTATCTAGATTGGAAACAGAGGTTCAGTAAAGATAGATTACAGAACACATACCTGCTCGTGATAGGGCCTCCAAGCTTACCGGCCGTTAAGAGGGTCCAGCAAGCACAGTGGATTTCGGTGTGAGTGACACGAGGTCGACGGTAGTGGTAAAGAAGATAGTGACATTGATCTGACTACGTGTATGATAAGTACATGATCACGTGACTAGACACGTATAAAAGAAAGTGAAAGATACAAGTAAATAGCATTTAGTTGAAGAGTAATCATATGGTATATGGCCCTTACACTTCGCAGCTGCTGCCTCTCTCCATGCACGTCCCTTTTCCGCCTTCTCCCGCTGCAGTGCCAGCCACATCTTCCGAAACTTTGCTCGGCGACCACTTGCCCCGTCCCTGCGCACCTCCCACATCACAAACTTTTCGATATTCTTGTCACACAATTTCTTAATGAATGCCTCCGTGTTGTTCTGATGCGTACGGGTTCGGTTGGAAAAGGATTGTGGAGTGCTGTTCGGGCGATACTTCATATGGTTGCGATAAGTCCCAAGTATTCCTTCGTTCCGATCATTTGTTGCAGGGATCACGAGTATGGCGCGCTGTTCATCGGTGAGGCGATCAAAAGGTCCGCCGATGTGGAACTCGGGAGTGAAGTGGATCCAGCCCTCTTCCGCAGCTGAGAACATTGTTGAGATGATTAGAAAGAGGTCAGGGAGTGTAGGACGTAGTTGTCGAATGCAGTCGACGAGGAATTCGTCACGGAAAGGTTTTCCATCAATTGCGAGCTCGTCGATGGGCGTCGTAGGGTCAAGTAGTTTCCAGGGATTAGCCACAATGTTCGTACAAAATACAGGGAGTCGGCGGTGAAGGTCGGTGAGGGAAAGCAAGTTCTCTGTCGCACGCACAATATCCATGTAGCCCCATCCGACAGATACCCCATAGAGTGCCAAGCCAGCCATATGAGACATTGTCGTAGCGCAGTTGATCCCTTTCAGAATGCAATATTCGACGTGGTTGGCTTGGCTGGATCCCTTGCCGTCAATTGTTTCGGTCACGAGTTCTTGAATAAGGCCATGGAAGCAGATGACATCTGCCGCACCATATGTAAAGCATGAATACCAGGTGTTGGAGACATCTGGAAACTTGGGAGCATTCTTGATGTCATAGAGCTCCAGTTTACGTTCGTGCATGAAGAGTGTGCACCGTTCCTGGTAGCCGCGCTCCCCATCTTTGTGGCGGAAAAGAGAACCGATAAGCTGGAGGAGTTTTATTGCACCCGAGGTGCTAGACTCCAATGCCTTTTGAACAGCAGCACTACTGTTCGGATCATCAGCTCCGAGTCGGATGGTCGCGTCGTTGGCCTTGTTAGCGAGCAGTACAGGCGGCGTGAGTGGCAAATCGGTCTTGTAAAGACGCAGAACAGCAGCATAAGCGATGCGCAGCACGTTATGATCTTTATGGCAGCAGCAGCCACCAAAAACATGCATGCAGAGCACTTCCTTGTCTTTTTCGGACAACGCGTCGAATTTTTCTTGGCCGAGCGTCTTCTCAAGGACATTTGCGGTGAGTTTTGATCTCTCGACGTCAGATCTGGGAGATAATTTAGTAATTCTGCGGAGGTTAACCAGAAAAGCCAACAGTGCTGTGAGCTCCAATGCTCAAATGCCTCCCTCTGCCTGCAGGTCATCATCGTCAATCTCGAGCATCGCGGCGATTATCTTCCCTGTATCCAGATCCTTGTCGTCCATTGCGGTCCGACCCAGATCTTTAATGATTACATCAGTTTTGCGCTCAGCAGAGATGTTGAATGCTTTTTTCCCATCTGCAGCATGGTCCTTGCATTCACCCAGTTTCTTTCGAGAGTAATCATCAGTTTCCATGGTGCAATGATTGTATGCTGCAAGGGGACTGCGTGTGTAGGTATCGGCGATTCTTGATGCAGCTTCCATTGTGCCATCGAACTGACGTCGAGCAGTATGATCCAGTGCTGTGGCAACCTCGACGAAGCGAGTGCGAGAAGGCCAAGTAGTTTTGTTGGAGTCGCCAATGTCAGGGTGATAAGATGGTACACTGAGTGTGGTGTGTCGAGACTCAACAGTAATGCCTCGGTGTGTAGTGCTGTCGGAGCTTTCAATAAAACCTATTTTTGTGTTTAGAGGAGCAGGTTAAACCGTGAGAAATAAATACCTGGTGCATGCACAATCTCGCGTCCAAGTTGAATCTAACTATATTATTGGGTATATGGATCCATCCATATATGATTGCCGATCGCTTACTATATTTAGTTATTCCCGTATATATACCCAGAACTATACCTGTACCACCCATACCACCCATACTTCCTCACCGCAATGTTGCCGAGACCACACTGCTTCTTGCTGACGTCTATATTGTCATTGCAATAAAATTCTTGCAGGTGCTCATTTCCTTGTTCTCACACATATTGTCAAACCTCTGGGTAAATTCAAAAAAAAGGTGCTATCCAAGGACAGTACCACTTGTGAATGCCCAAATACCTGTTGATATGAATTGCTTTTTTTCGTACCCCCCAACTTACCTCTTCCATCAGCAGTGGCAACGGCCATGAGAAGGTTACTGATATATTCCTTGCCCCGAGTTCACGCTAGTCAAAAACAGACCGAGCCACGCACCACTCTCTCACACATTAATCAACCAAAATGTGGCTGTGCCTTTCTCAGCCAGCCATTTTGTGACTGTGATTCTGGTCACACATTTGTGGCTATGCCTTTCTCAGCTAGCATAATCACATAGCTGCCAGCTGGAACCGTCATGCATACCACATGCAATATCCAGCTGGTACCCGGCCTCCCATCAGCTGGATATTGGCCGACGGAGTAAATGGGTTCATCATGGACCCAGCTTTCCTGGATACCAGCTGGGTAATCAGCCTGGGTGCAAGCTGTGGGAGAAGCCGGGATGTATACGTACTGTGCCGTTCATGTAGCTTGCTTGAATTTCTTGCTCAGACAATTACAAGTAACAGCACGATAAATTATACAGTGTATACCCTTTGTAATGCGAGTAAAAACAACGATGACGCTGCCCTGCCTTGATCCACTGTCGATAGCCCCGGAATCCCATCAGACGAGCCAACGGGAACGCGGGGCGGGTTGGCGTGCCCGCGGAATGGGCCGGGTGATGCGCGAGCATGCACATAGCTTTGACAGTCCCTCGCAAATTGTGCGCAATGTGCGTTGCCGCGTTACACGGTGCGAGGTCATCTGTGGGTCGTTCGTTAACTTTGAATAAAACACGGAGTTTCGAGCAGCGTATAATATATAGGAAGGACGCACAGAAATTCACGTTGCGGAGATAGCCGTCACTCTCAATAGCACGTGCACGTTGCTGCAGTCCCATGCAGACTGAGAGTTTGAGGGGAAGAATGTCAATCGCACTTGATGTTGTGTCGCATATGACCCAAGTACTGCACATTGGGCTTAGGGAACCAAGAATTAGGGAGCCTTGAGAAGAGTCCAGGACCAGAATTGGAGCCATAGCACTTGCGAAGACAGGATAGCCAGGCCGACTTGCGAGGGTTATTACAGACTCTTGAGGATATTTGAGGCTCTTGAGTGGACTTGAAAGCAGGCAGCTTGATACCAGAGCCAAGGTGAGATGAGGAGAGGGGGCAGCGGCGGTAGGACGGCAAAAGGGCGAGGAGAGAGCGACCAACCATTTGATGGGCGTTGCCACATGTCACTGACGTCCCGGATCATGATCTGGCGGAGCTAGAATGACTTGGAACATTTCGCGCGACTGAGTCGACTCACTCAAGCTCCCGCTTTTGTGAACATACTGTATTATTTCATTCAATTCGACAGGGGGTGTGACATGTGACATGTTGAACCAATTCGTCACCTCGTCAAGCCCCAGATTTAGCGTGACAGGGACCAAAAATTCGTCAGACTCCTCAATGTTTTCCAAATGATATAACGACCTCAAAAAGCTGGTTCTGACCATTTTCACATTGATCTGGGCTCCCGCACTCGGTATGACTACTTGTGCAGGTGTTTACACCTTAATCTGGGTAAAATGTTGGTGGAAACTCATGTTTTGCCAGAGAAATACAATAGTACTGGCTCGGGAGACTGTATTCCCACGTTTTCCTAGTCTAGATTTGTTCGCGCATCAGATACCGGCGGTCGTGGTTCAAAAGAAAGTTTGCCCAAAAACACCACTTACCGTGGCACGGGGAAGGCCAAAGGGGTGTTGTATGTGGTGCAGAAGTCAGAGTATGAATTCATACAAAGGGGAATGAGAACGACGTGTTTTTCGACGCAAAAACTGCCAAAAAGCAGTGCTGGCACATCCCCAAAAGGGACCTCCTTCCTTATTTGGTTTCGGAGACCAGCCGCATTGGGACCGTCGGTTCTGGATGCGCAAACCAAATCAGACCATAATCAAGTTTTTTCCCCACCTCCAAAAAAAAAATTGTATTTATGGTCTGACTACGGGAGACTAATGTTTTCCCATTCAAAGCATATTCTTTGACCCTTTTACGCGATTTTAGAGCCATTTTCTGGAACGACTGTGACCTCAAAGATATTCATCAACCACCCTTGTGACGTGTGACCTCGACCAAAGTTCGTCGTCGTCAGCTACCCCTGTGATGCGTGACTGACGAATTGAATGAAATAATACAGTAGTCCGAGAGGCTGAAAATTAATCGACATTAATTCAAGTTCGGATTGTATATGTCGGTGATTTTGATGCCATATGCTAATTTATACAATTTGCTGATGTGGGGCAACGACTCGGAATGTTACGTGGATTTGAATGCCAATGGCCATCGCGGCAGGCTCAAAATTGAGTTGAGGGTATTATTCTGGAGAAATATGGGACATTCAAGACTTCAATTTATCTATTTCTTACCGAGCCACCACCCAACACCTGGGAAGAAAAGCCAACTCGCAGCTGGTTGTCCACGTTCTCACCAGCTGGGAATGCCGCCTGAATCATGCAGCTGCATTCCAGCCTCATGGCAGCTGGAAACAGCCGACATTTTTTCTGGTATCTAGCTGATCATCCCATCTGGAGATGGCCTGACAGCACTTTGGCGGTGTATATAGTACCATCGAGCGGGCAACCCTTACCACGCCTGATCCCAAGTCGCGCGAATCCTCTCCAAAGGACTTGTCGAGCAGAAGCCCATCGCTCCGCGATGAGGATTTGCCCAAGGTCCCTGACTGTGACTAGGGCTGCTGCCCGTGCCCGTGGCCACGGTTCTATGGCACCCGTCGCACGGGTGCCGTGCCCGTTCCGTCAGGCATTTTTTACGACTTTCCACGGCACGGGTACGGCACGGGTACGGCACGGCTGTTCACCCTCACGGCCCGTTGAAACACGGCCGTGACGGCCGTCAAACGGGGTGTTTCCGAATGCATGTGGAGGGTCTGATTTCGATCATCAAGCTTCTCAAATAGTTTTAGGTGCTCAGCAAGTGCTTTCACCACAGTAGTTTGCTATATCTTTCTGGTATAATTGCAAGTTACCGCGAAGTTTGCGCTGATGCCGACACATGCCGGAGGTGATAGCCGAGTTTCAACTTGATTTTCCTCCGCAATTTTGTTTGTGTTTTGATTCATTCCTCATATCTTCTTCAGATTCCCGACTCAATAATTAATCCTCTAGGCCTCTGCACCTCACTTCGGGGTCATTGGGATGATCAGGACGTGCAAAATCTCCAATGAGTACACAGATATAGTTTGTAGCTTCGCCACCCGGGCTGCGAAGGCTGAATATTTTATACACACCCCATAGCAGTCATAGGATTACGTTCCGATGGAAAAAACAGCTGTGGAAAAATACTACATGGCCGTGGACCCGTCACGGCCGTGCCGTTGACCGTGCCGTCCCGTCAAGGTTTTTCTGAACTACTCAACGGGCCGTTTTGAGACGGCCCGTGCCGTCGAAAACCCGTCGTTTCCACGGCCGTGCCCGTCACGGGCACGGGTGGCAGCCCTAACTGTGACACTCAGCCGCACAGTGGGATGAGTAGGGAGGATCTGATTGTATGTTGTTTTACCGCCTGAGATTATTCACTGACCAAGGGGACAGTATGGCATTCCAGTGCGCAGTCAAAACAGGGACTGGGACTATTTTTTGGACGATTTGAATTATACGAGTGAGAGTGAGGAAGAAGTCGTTGTTGATACGGACAGCAGCATGGAAGAAGTGACCATGGAGATGGAAGAGACCTCTGTGTTTGTTGAGACTGAGGTAGAATGAAGTGCGGTGGAGTGACGGTGGCCTTGCAGCTACAGATAGTATTGTGACCAGAATCACGGTCACAAAATGGCTGGCTGAGAAAGACATAGCCACAAATGTGTGACCAGAATCACAGTCACAAAATGGCTGGCTGAGAAAGGCACAGCCACATTTTGGTTGATTAATGTGTGAGAGAGTGGTGCGTGGCTCGGTCTGTTTTTGACTAGCGTGAACTCGGGGCAAGGAATATATCAGTAACCTTCTCATGGCCGTTGCCACTGCTGATGGAAGAGGTAAGTTGGGGGGTACGAAAAAAAGCAATTCATATCAACAGGTATTTGGGCATTCACAAGTGGTACTGTCCTTGGATAGCACCTTTTTTTGAATTTACCCAGAGGTTTGACAATATGTGTGAGAACAAGGAAATGAGCACCTGCAAGAATTTTATTGCAATGACAATATAGACGTCAGCAAGAAGCAGTGCGGTCTCGACAACATTGCGGTGAGGAAGTATGGGTGGTATGGGTGGTACAGGTATAGTTCTGGGTATATATACCGGAATAACTAAATATAGTAAGCGATCGGCAATCATATATGGATGGATCCATATACCCAATAATATAGTTAGGATCTCATGAGGTATGTATTCAAGTCTCAGGCCCTGCCCATGGGTAGAAATGACGCTTGCGCAAAGTATTTTTCTTTACGTTATTTGTGGCTGTTGCTTTAGCCGATCATTTGGTTGACTTTCATCATGTGACCGACTCACTCTTTCTTTCTTTCCACCACCATCCCTTTCCCCTCTCTGCGTGTACTTGAATCTTGCTATTCTACTGCTCCTCTATTGTCTTCTAGATGTTCTGGCATTCAACTGCTCACAGATGGTAGTGTTCTACCATCTATTGGCGCCCCTTCTGCCTGAATCTGCCCCCATCCTCTTTGAATCTGTGCTGGTCTCTCTGGATCTAATTCCCTTGCTTTACATTTACACTGCTCTGATATACCATCCCCTCTGTCTTATATTTCTCTGCCCTGCTGTGGAGACACAATCTATCCCTGTCCTCTATAAGTCTTATAGATTCCAAATCTATAAGACCATGTTGAGTCTTATAGATGCCAAATCTATAAGCCCATTTTGCATCTTATAGATTGGGAAATCTATAAGACCACCTGGTGTCTTATAGATGCCAAATCTTTAAGACGGATCTGGGGCTTATAGAAAGCTGTCTCTATAAGGCCCAAGATGGCCTTATAGATGTCGTCTTGAGCAGGGCCATTTCTCAGGGAACCTCGCGCACAAACTTTTTAAAAAGGGTCATTTCGCGTGGAACCTCGCGCACAAAGCTTTTTTACCAGAGGTCTCCATGCAAAAGCCTTTGTGCGCGAGGTTCCACGAGAAATGGGCTTTGTAAAAACCTTTGTGCACGAGGTTCCCGCAGAAAGGACCCTTTCAAACAGCTTTGTGCGCGAGGTTCCCTGAAAATCCCCCTTTCCGAGGAATTTCAGTCTATAAGGTCACTTGGGGCCTTATAGATGGAACCTCACGCACAAACTTTTTAAAAAGGGCCATTTCTGAGGGAACCTTGCGCACAAACCTTTTTACCAGTGGTCCCCTTCCAAAAACCTTTGTGCGCGAGGTTCCCGGAGAAATGGCCCTCTCAAACAGCTTTGTGCGCGAGGTTCCCTGGAAATCCCCCTTTTCCCAGGAATTTCAGTCTATAAGGTCACTTGGGGCCTTATAGATGGAACCTCGCGCACAAACTTTTTAAAAAGGGCCATTTCTGAGGGAACCTCGCGCACAAAGATTTTTAAAAAGGCCATTTCTCAGGGAACCTCGCGCACAATTGTGCGCGAGGTTCTCTCAAAAATTGGCACTTGCCAAATCTATAACTCAAGAAAATGCCTATAGATGTGGAACTGTGCGCACAGTGCCAGGATAAGATAGATAGGACCCTTTTCAAATCCTTTGTGCGCCTGATTCCCTGGAAATCTCCCATTTCCAGGATTTTCATCTATAAGGCCCCAAATAGCCTTATAGATGGAATCAGGTGCACAAACCTTTTTGAAAACGGTCCTTTCTCAGGGAATCAGGCGCACAAACCTTTTTGAAAGGGGGGCAGTTTCAAAAACCTTTGTGCGCCTGATTCCCTGAGAAAGGACCCTTTTCAAACCCTTTGTGCGCCTGATTCCCTGAGAAAGGACCCTTTTCAAATCCTTTGTGCGCCTGATTCCCTGGAAATGGCCTTTTTCCAGGAATTTTACATGATTTTTTGTCTATAAGGCCCCCAATGGCCTTATAGATGGAATCAGGCGCACAAAGGTTTTTGAAAAGGGCCTTTTCTGAGGGTATCAGGCGCACAATTGTGCGCCTGATACCTTCAGAAATTGGCACTTGTGAAATCTATAACTCAAGAAAAAGCTTATAGATGCGGCATTGTGCGCACAATGCCAGGGGAAGATAGATAGGCCTCCTGTCAAAACCTTTGTGCGCGAGATTCCCTGGGAAAAGGCTCTTTTTAAAAGCTTTGTGCGCGAGATTCCCTGGGAAACAGCCCTTTTTAATTCTTTGTGCGCGAGATTCCCTGGAAATTCCCTTTTCATGGGATTTTTTCATCTATAAGGCTCCAGATGGCCTTATAGAGGGAATCTCGCGCACAAAGTTTTTGAAAAAGGGTCTTTTCTGAGGGAATCTCGCGCACAATTGTGCGCGAGATTCCTTCGGAAATCGGCACTTCTTCATGGGATTTTTTCATCTATAAGGCTCCAGATGGCCTTATAGAGGGAATCTCGCGCACAAAGTTTTTGAAAAAGGGTCTTTTCTGAGGGAATCTCGCGCACAATTGTGCGCGAGATTCCTTCGGAAATCGGCACTTCCAAAATCTATAAGTTGCCAAAAAGCTTATAGATGCGGAATTGTGCGCACAATTCCAGGATAAGATAGATAGTCTTTGACGGATGCTTGAGTTGAAATGAGTGGAATTGAGTTTAGCCCCGTCCAACTGAGTCGAGTTGATGTCGAACGAAATCATCGGAGGATCCGCGGGGAATTGTAAGTGTATTTGAAGGAGAAGTGATGAGCGGTGAATGTGCGGAACAACGCCAGTATTGGGCAGACGGCAGACCGAGATATTTGCTACAGGGTTAGTTTCCACGGCCCTGTTTTGCGACGAAACTCAAAGCGATGTGCATTGTGCAGTGCGGGTTATTTTGTCACTGGGCAACGGGTTTGTGATGGAGTCAATTGACTTGCCGGGTTCAACTGGTTTTCTTCGGCTCTGCCGCCCCAGTCCATTCAGTTGAATTGAGACGTTACTCCGATCATTCTCAACCAAGTCAAACCGGATACCCTGGCTGCCAGTGCCCAGGAATCTAGCGCGACTTGTTGCCGACTCGCGGTGGCACTTGCTAGGTCGTCTATCCCCGGAAAAATCCTAGAGCGGTGCAAGTGGGACACAGGGCAATACATTGGCTTCGCGCGGTCCCATTCCAGAACAGACCAAGTTGTAACGCGCAGTACATCAGCATCAACAACATATTATGCTAGGCCACCACCCAACCATCCTCGACGAGCTGACCTCTTCGGAGGCTGTAGATCCAGCACCACGATCCCAAGTAAGCGCGACGCCGAAGTCAGAATTCCCGGCATATAGTGTGAAAAGGATGTTATGCATCAGTAGAACTACACTGTTGTCTTTGGCGTCTTTGGCGTCTTTGGCAAGACGTCAAAGATGCCAAAGACTTGTTTCCCCCAAAGACACGCGTCTTTGGCTAAGCCATGTCGAAAGTCTTAGGCAAGACATACATCTTGGGAAAGACCAATAAGACGCGACGAGTCTTTGGGAAAGACACTATCAAAGATTTGAAATAAGAATGAGAGACTCTTAAAGACACGGGAAAGAGGGGGCAAATAATATATATTGTGCCATAAAATTACAAGTGCGCTACGAACGAGTACCAAAAGTGAGTGACCTTGAGCCACTCACGAGCTGAAAATCCATGGCAACCGCGTCCGAAACCTGGATGTGTGTGCGCAAGGCGAAAGACTGTAACGGCATGTAAGTAACACAAAATCAGGACCACTGAGTGTGCGTACATTGTATGAGGGTAATTCCGGGGGCAGGGGGGAAGGGTTGAGGCTTGCAGACCGTGAATAGGCAACCTAGGACACAGTCAATGCCATTGAATCATCAATCACAAATGACACGTACCCAAGTTACTTGAAATCAACGCTGCTTTCTGGCCGGATGTCGACAAAGGAACATGGTGCAAGAGCTGGAGAGATTAGTAAACAAAATGAATTGCCACATGCGGCTTCAGGTGCAAACATGCACGCGGAAAGGAGCCACAGGCGGCGGATATGCGACGCAGCGCGGACGGAAGCCACAGGGAAGCCGCGAGATGGGACGCCTTGACGCGGGCGAGAAATTTGACGTGGTGCGGGAAACGAACGAGGCTTTGGCTCCGTTTCTTGAGCGGCCTTGCATTGAGGTAGATTGAGGCCTGAGGCTGAGGCCTCGAGTCATTGAGAGCAGTGAACTTGAGAAAACTTGAATGGTTGAACCCTTTGTGTCAGGCTACGAAGGACCAGGCGGACAAGGAGAGAGGGCGGAAAGCGGGCAGAAAGTGGGAGAAAGGCGACGTGATGAAGGGAAAGAGCAACCAACCATTTGATGCCGTCAAAGATTGCGCGATGTGCCTGCATCAAAATGATCGTCACCAAGCGGAGTTTGAATGACTTGTACAATATCTACCAATTCTGGGTCCGACGACTAGTACTTGACTAGTACGCACCTTATGTGCTTCCAGTGGACGGGGCAGTTTCGCAGCCCCCACTCATAATAATTCTTTCGCAGATCTTGTCGCAGATTTCTTGCCTGGTGCCGAGGATATCAAAGATCCGCATCAAAGATGCAAGATGTTCAACCGAAGATCAAGATGTCCCAAGACACCGAGCCAAAAACCAAAGATGCCCTCCGAAAGACGAAGATCTAAAAAGACGAGTCTCAAAGACAGAAGACGCCAAAGCCAATAGTGTAGTTTTACTGATGTGTACCGGCGAAGTTTGCGCCACACTTGCTCTCCACCATCGCCGTTCCATTTTTGCCCGGGATAATGTTCTCGAGCGAGGCAAACGCCGCCTTGGCACACTCGTTGCAGTCCAAATTGAACACGGCGAAGACTGCCTGCTCTCCACGTCGAAGGCCGTGAGGTTGTCCTGCGCAGCAGCTCAGTCATACACGATTTATTGTTCGCTGCGGTGCTTGGGCGATGGAGCGAGCCAGCAGGCATATGCGGATGGCGCTCTTCTCCACTGTCGTCAGGGGTGTAGGCACTAAGACGTGATGCAGTCTACATGCCTTTACGAAACAAGAAGCAATCGGTCTCCCGGAACAGGCAGACTGGTGACGAGTCCAGTGGTAGAAACATAACCCATTTTTTGTGCTTCCCGATGAGCGGGAATGCCTGTTACTCGGGCGATGAGGTCCCCATTGTACACACGTGTGCTATACTATTTCGAACACTTGTTGACATCATGTCACCCGTCACCTCAGAAACTGGATAAGATCTTCATCTCTCGCGAATTGATTGAAAGCATACAGTAAGTATATTAGTTAGACCTGCGAACCAAATCTCACCAACATCTAAACGCAACACATGCTCATCGTTCCGACCACGATTCCAGGAAAGGCTTAGGTTCGCTTGGTAAACTTTACGAGCATTCGGAAGACTCGACCATGCTCCCCACTGGGGAGCTTTGAGCTTAGGTGAATGCCGCATCAATCAGCGCCCATCTCAGCCTTCTTTCGCGAACCATTATGTTACCTACTGATGAAATGATGGGCGCTCTGGATGTTCCATGGAGCATGGAGCGGCAGGCTGCGAGCGTCAAGTTGAGTCTTTTCTGCCCATACAAAAAAAAATGAACAAGAAGGCCCAGTACGCGACTCGAAATACCTGCAAGATTCAACTTACAAGCATTTTCAGGAGTTCAGGACGTAGCAGAACCTTGACACAGGCGAGTACGAGTAACCTTGCGGGTTGAGAGTCACATACCAGCTGAATGAGTTTACTCCTTCTGCTGGCTGCGACTATCCCTGATTTTTGCTCTACATAACACAGCACGGCAAAGAGATACCGTTGTGGGTTCGGACTCGAGCAGCGCGTCATTTCTGTCACGTTGATGCTGCCAACCGGTAATAGCATCATGATCCCTTCCCGAGGCTTCTTGTTTCCTCACGTTACTGTGCCGAGAGTTGGCAAGCTGCGAGTTCACACCGTATAAATTGGTGGGCGGTAGTCAGTGGACGTTAAGGTTGACTCCTCACTTCATTCTTCTTTCCCTTGCTGTTCTGACCTTCTTCTGAGCTCGACGCTCTTCGAATTCATTTACCACTTCAACCTTACATTTTCAAACATGGTCAACACATTCCTCATCGCTGCACTCGCTGCCGGCCTCGTCACCGCGCTTCCGCTTTACCGCCGGGACGACTCGAGCGACCATTTGAGCGTTGAGAGCCTTCAGAATGCAACGGTGCGTATGGAGCTGCATAAATACACGCCGCATACCGAGCCAAACACAGCTCCAAGCCTGTGGTAGCCAAACAAGTGGCAATCTCACTGTCAGCTCTGCCGTGCGTACATGTTCACGACCCCAAGCAGCGTACTGAGTCGGTTTACAGGGCTTTTTGGGTGGCCTATTTGGCGATGACACGACGGTCACCATTGACTGTGGTGCCAACTTCACGCAGACTGACACCGGGGACAACGGCAACAGCGGTCAAAAAAACCAAGAGAACACGAGTGTCTTCCCCGCCCTCCATACTGCTGCGGTGGCAGCCGAGGCCGCGGCAGGCGTTGACATTAGCGCTTCGGTTGCCGCCGCATCGGCGTCCGCGTTTGCTGCCGCTGCCACGGCTCCGCCGCAAAACCTCTCCCCCGAACAGCAGGGTCAGTTCGCGGGTCTTCAGGTCAAGCAGGCCCTCGACGCCCAGTTCGGCGACACGGGTGCCGTCAACGAGGACTTCGATGAGCTATCGAATCTTGAATTCATTGCCAGCCCCCCAGGATTCTTCTGAACGCCCAATGTGTTGTTGCCAATAGTGTATGATGACTGTATTCTGGTAGAATTCAATGTTCATCGTCTAGGATAAAGGGCGGGCATCATTCAAGTCACAGAGTAGAAGTTTTAACGCCAAGTCCATCGAATTTCCATTCTCATTATCGGTGTTTATTGTCTAGCCTGTGAATCAACAATCAGCATTGAGCAATCTTAGATCGCTTTTTTTGACCTTGGATTTGCCTGAAATCCATGGCTTTGGCCCAGCTTTGTCTGGCTTTGGCTTCAGAACCTCTCAGGCCAGGCCGGAAGCCAAGCCGAAGCTAAGCATAGTTTTGGCCTGAAGAATTGCCAGCCAAAAGCCAACCCAGGCCACAATTTTGGCTTGGCTTTACCAAAGCCAGAAAAACACTACTCACCTATGACGTCCCTGGGAACCTGAACCCCCAAACCCAAACCACCCTACCGGACGGTACTGACAGAAGCCTAATATTCATTGTATCGGGCAGTTGTACCCGATTAACCAAGCGAAGAACTCGTTCAACCCATTGACTGCTCGAATTTCGCATGAGGCCAACACCCACAGGTACCACCAAAATCCCAGAAAAAGAAAACATTGTCAATTGCCCAACGCACCCGCAGGCCGTGAAACAAATCCGGGAAGCTCATCGCAGGAGCACGAGCACGGAAGTATTGAAATACACAGCGTAGCTGGCGGTTCTGCCCTGAAGTGTGAAATTCAACTATAACAGGGAAGTAAAACGCGTGCGGGATTTGGCGGGACTGACATGTTATTCGTGTCTGAGCCAGCAACCGTCGGCCCGTGTTCCAGTACTTTCAGTTCACCGGGCTGACGGGGGCCGTGCACGCTCCGTGGAACCAGAAGTCCATCGCGGATATAATGTGAGGGAGGGATAAATTACCGGATGAGGGGAGCCGTTGCCTTTCATCCGGTGTCGGGTTATGTACGGTGATGGATCGGATAGACTTGGGTTCGTCGATGGAATATGAAGAGTTTTGCAGCAAGAGTATGAAATCAAGCAGACAAGGATTTCGTGGACACTGGAAAAATTGAACAGCATACTGTGTCAAAGAGATCTAGAGACGCTAGGACCATTCCCCCATTCTGTTCGACACTCATTATCTGAAATTCTTGTTCTCCAACACCCCCCCTCCCACCAAATTGCGGGAGCAAATTCTCCTGTAAAAAAAATCACCCCCAAAATCTGCTCCCGCAATTTTGCGGGAGCAGCATTCCCTTGCAAAAAAAAATCTAGGATGCGGGAGCAGATTTTGGGGGTGAATTTTTTTTTACAAGAGAATTCGCTCCCGCAATTTGGCGGGAGGGGGGGTATTGGAGAACAAGAATTTCAGATAAGTTAATTTGGGGCCTTATAGATGGAATTAGCACAAAGGTTTTTGAAAAGGGTCCCTTCTCAGGGAATTATGCGCACAAAGGTTTTAAATTTACCTGTTTTGTCAAGACCGATTTTAGACTCGTGTCCATCCCCTACACTTAGTAGCAGACAGAGTTGTAGCATAATGCAACTTTTTAAAGCATAAATTGGACCAAAATTGAGCGAGAAAGAGAAAATGACGAGAAGGAGATAGAGGTGATAAAGGGCAACCTTGTGACGCGTTAATGGGGAAAGACACCTCATTGAGAGAAGAAAAAAAAACATGTACGTCGCGACGCTCCAAGGCGACGGGGGGACACCCGGGATCTCACCCAGACCTCGCTGCCAAACCCGCCCTCTCAATCGTTGAACCCCTGCCAATCGACAGCTGAAGCCGCATCGCGATTTTGACAGATCGCTTGGCAGTGCTTGTACGTACTCGTACAAGGCGAATAAGTGCCCAAGTGAACAAGCCGACAAGCTATGTCCAAATTTAGACAAGTTTTTTGGTGATTCGTTCCGAACCGTTCGACAAGCACCAGAAGTCATCAAGGGCGCGCGGACAAGTAGGGACGACATATTCAAGCGGGAACAAGGACAAAAGTAGAGCAGGAAAATATGTGAATTATGTGAATATACATAGGATAGGTGTGATAAGATGAAGAGCAGCAAAGTGCAAGCAAAGAGCCTGTGCGACGCGTTCCAGGCTTTCTTTGCAAATCGATTTTGCAGACCATCATACAAACGAGTTTTTGCATGAATTGTAGTAAGATCATAATATATTCATCTGTTTACTCACCTTGGTTGGGGGCTCTGCTACTTGTCGAGACTTGTCGCGCTTGTCGACAAGCGTCGGCAAGTCGAAAAGTGCCAAAAGGGGAACAAGTAATCTGTCAAGTCACTGATGCGCCAAGTCATTGTTGCAAGAAGAAGGGCGCTGTCCAAAACTCGTACCCAACGCGCGGGCCACAGATTCCTCCACGTACTAAGGAATAGTATCGTTGTAACTGGGAAATAAATATATATCAAAATGACGACTACCACGACAACGGTGTCCTATCCTCTCCAGCATAGGAAAATTCTGAAACCGTATCTTGACGTTCTGGGAGGGAAAGGTACGTCAGCAATGCGGTATGAATATGGTAGAGTGGGGAGAGAAACGGAAGGGGAAGATAGAAGGGGAAGGAAAGAGCGCGGGGCAGCGCTGGGGGAACATGCGATGACGTTCCTCCTCCGAGCGCTACAGCTCACACGGAACTCCAAGACAAAGGGGGAAAAAGAGACAAAGTCGCAGTCAAGACGACCCGTGCCAAACAGAAAGAAAGAAAGAACACACGACAAGGGCGACGGGCCGCAAGCGCTGCCGCACACCAATGGGCGAGCACCCTTCCCGCAACCACGAAGCTGCACTCCCGCCCACTCTCAAGAACGCACACAAAAAAAATCCCGCCCTCCCTCCTCGCCCCGCGGACAAATCAAAGCCCCAAACGCCGTTGAACGGTAAGACGGCCCGGGGAAGCGACAACCCACACACCAAGCGGATCCTGCCCAAATATCCAAGCTCCCCTGCCCCGAGTTATCTAGAACGCGCACAAATATCGGCAACCCTCCCAGCTCCTGACTTCAAAAATAAAATAAAAAACGGTGCCGAATCGCAAAACGCCGCGGGGCGCGGCGTGCAAACACACCCCAATTCTCCTCACCAAAGCTTCAAGCTCCCCGCCTTCCGCTCTCGAGAACGCGCACACGCCTCCTCCCGACTTTTTTTTAAAAAAAAGCCTGCCCAATCGCCAAACCCCTCGGGCCGCAGCGTCCATACCACGAAGAAAACACCTCCGCAAAGGCCTGAGCGCCGCCCGCACGCGCTCTCGAGAACGCGAAAACAAGAAAGAAAAGTGGGCGGGGAATAAATCAAAAAATCGAAACGCCTCCCCGACCCAATTCCTCTCGGGTGGCAGCGCCCACACCATGCAGGAACCACCTCCGAGAGGGGGCAAGCCCCGCTCGTAGCTGGTATCGAGAACGCGGGGGAAAGAAAAGTGGGCGTTCCCAAAAAGGAAATGCGCATGTAGGCGCCGGGGCGCTTAAACGCGCAAGAGAACGGAGAGAAGAAGAACGAGCGGACGAAGGGAAAGTACAACACGGCGGCGAAATAAAGAGGAAACAACGAAAAGAGGAAAGAAAAAAGACAAGCTCAAGAACGAATCCAAAAGAAAAAAACGCACCCCCAACCCTCCCAGCGCAGTCGCAAGCAAACTCCGGCTCGTCCTCAACATACATCCCACCCGCTGTCGGACGTCCAGCCCTTCGTACCGCCCATGCCCATGCCGCCGATGCTGAGGAGCGGCCACCACTTCTTTTGGTGGAGGTGGAGGTCGAGGTGGAGGAGGGGGTGCCTGGGTGCGTGTTAGCTTCGTATTGAGACTGAGAGGGGGAGCGGGAGGGAAGACGTAGGAGGGAGGAGAGGGTGCGGAGAGGGAGGGGAAAGAAGGGGAAAAGACGTACCAGAAGAATTATACGAAACGTAACTCGAACAGCTCGCATTCGAGTAGGTGCTCGAGCCCTGCGAATACGCGCTCCCGTGTGCGCTCCCGTGTCCATGTCCGTGTCCGTGTCGCCCAGCCCCACCACTTCCTTCTCCTGCCACACCACCCCCGCTCTCACCCCGGCTCGACGAAGTAGCAGACGACGAATCGCTCTGCGACGGCGAGTGCTGCATCCTTGGCGACGTCGGCGTCTGCCCGTGCCCGTGCGTGTGCGGCACCACCGTCCCGCTACTCCCCGTCCCACTGCTCCCATGTCCCGTCGACTGCGCCAACGCGCCGCTCGACTCGGAGGGGGAAGGCGGCGCAGCGTTCGGAAAGAATAGCGGAGGCGGCAACGAGGATAGGGATGGCAGGTCGCGGATGGGCTCGAAGCCCGCGCGATACGTGCACCACACCTGTGCGTAGAATGCCGCGTGGAAAGCGGTGGGCCAGAGGCCTGTGTTGGGGAGTCCTGCGCCGTCTGCTCCGTCGAGTGTGTCTGCGCCCAAGCCACACACACTGTCGTTGGAAGTGGAGGTGGAAGGAGGCGCTGCGTGCGAGGAAGAGAGGTGGCATCGCGCGATTTGGAGCCGCCCCTCCACTTCGATGTCGCAAGTGGGCTATGGAGGTGGCGGTGTCCGCGTGCGAACGACCGTGCGCACTCCCATTCGATGACTCGGATCCCGCCTTCTCCGCCACAGCAGCCGAGACCCGCTGCTCATCTTCCTCCCTACCCGGCAGACGAGCGCCCATCAGCCAGATCCCCTCCGCCTTTGATCGGGCGACACGTCCCCGTCCAGAAGATACCGCACCGCCTTGGCGAGAAGGGACGTCTTGCTGCTCGCCGCTCCGCCTCCGTTGTCGCGCTGTCGTTGGCCTTCAAGGTTGATTTGGCGTTAGCATTGTGCGAGTCGTCGGACTTCGATTTCGATTTCTTGGCGGCGGCGCTGGAGGACGTAGAAGAAGCGAGCGCAGTAGCCGCACTCACGCCATGCGTCAAGCTCCCGCTAACCGTCGCCGCAATGGGCAGGTCGCTCGTGCCCCCGCCAGATGCGCGAACCCACCGCTCAACCGCGTTGCCAGCGGGCCGTCCGCGCCTAGTCGACTCGGGCTGCGTGCCAGCGTCAGGTCTTGTTGTTGTCCTTGGCCAGAGCTGGAGGAAGTAGAAGAGGGCGGGGGTGTGGACGCGGAGAAATGGCGCTCGGAGCGCGTACGCGCTGGGTGGGCTGCTTGGCGCAAAATCGTACGATGTAGGCGAGGCGTACTGCGAATCGTGTAGCGTCAGCAACTCGGCGCCCCACGCTCGGCCTCGCGTATCCGCTGTCGTTCGCGCTCCAGCTCCTTGTCTTTCCCTAGTCCATCGACCGGAGACGGCCGGTCAACTGGAGGAAGCGCGGCAGCTTCGAGGTCGTGGTGGGTGACATGGGAGGCCTCGCGAACGTAGGAGAGGCAGGCGTGGGCGGCTAGATGGCTTTGAGCGTGTCTATCTTCGCTGTCGCTGTCGCGGTGGCGGGGAATGTCTGGGAAGCAAGAGAGACGGGACACTGGGAGCAGTAGCGGCTAGAGAGGCGCAGCTAGACATGCCACGCGCGGGCGTATTGGAAGGCATCCTGTTTCCAAGATAGTCAGCGATGCCACCCACAGACAGCTGACAGTGAAAAGATTAAAGAGAAACGTCGTAGCAGAGATTAAGTGGACTTGACTAGAATAGGGAGTGAAAGTGGAAGAGAGAACTTACGAATGCTAGTCGATGACGATGATGAAGTTATGTGTACATGTTTGTCTACAGCCTCGATCGGAGTTCGGCCCGTCTTCCTCCTTGCTTCCTCCGTCTTCCGACTTGGCTTCCTCAGTGCTCACCGTCTATCTGACGACCAAGTCCATTCCAAGCACTATCGCTACCTATTGCTTTGATAGCAACCCAACTTCCTCAGCCTAGGCCCCGTCCTCGCCCGAAACGAAGCACGGCGCTCCTTCATCCAACACCCAAACGTGCTTTTTATTCCAGTCTTCATTTACCTCTGACACTTCTTAACGCAGGGACTGCGTGTACCTCCTCCTTCCTTCTGTCTCCGGCACGGGGTTCCACGCAGGTTATTCCAGGATTCCTGTGTATCAAATGCAGTGCGATCGACGTGCGTGCGGTTACCTACTCTTTTGCCTCGTCATCCGCTTCCCGCTTGATTCGTCCTCGGTGTATACTGCGCGTATGTACCTTGAGTCACGGCGATATACCTCAAATTCTACTCGTTCCGACATCTTCGCGCCATTGCGTGAAATAGTACCTCGAGTCTCACTCAGCAACGCATGTCAAATATTTTGTGCCGACATGCGTGAAATATCTTGCCTCGAGCTAGGTCTCCCTCCTGTTTCAAATCACACCCGTTTCTACATCCACTTTCCATGATATAATTGGCTCGCTTCCCGCCGTTTCTTCTCGCGTTCGGTGAAGTACCTTGCTTTCCGCTTTCCCTTCTCACAATCCATTCCAGGATCTGAATTCATCGGCATGTACTTCGAGTCTCAAGTCCTGATATTTCGTTCCGAAATCTGCGAAGTAGCTGGCTTCGCGGTGTTTTTTTTTCGATTCTATCGCAAATTGTACTGCGTAAGCGTTTGGATCTCCGTCCATCTAGTGTAACTAACAGTTGCGTGGAATGATTTAACTCTTGCTCCCTGCAGTCTCTTCTTACATTCTATTTCCAATTGTACTTCGTCCCGATTTCCGTACAACACCTGCTTTTAAATTCTATTCCAGGATCCCGGCGTCTCGCTTGATCACATCTCGGGCGCTTTTCATTTTGTAATTCGAACTGTGGCTGCGGGGTGTGCGAGTTCCTCGGAGAGACTCACACCGCGCTTGGCTATACTGCTATCGGGAGTCTCTGAGCGCGGTTAACTGCTATTCAGATTCTCTCCACGTTTAACTGCTGTTCAGCCTCTCTGCGCGGTAAACTGCTATGCAGATTTCTGTGCGCGCTGTACTTGCTATACAGACTCCTTGCGCGTTTAACTGCTATTCTGACTCTGCACGCTTGAATGCTCCCCAAGCTCCAAAGGCTCACCCTGTCTCGGCGTTGAGTCTGAGGGATCTACGTAAGTTATACCCACCCCGCAGTTCCCAATCTCAAGTCTAACTCCAACCGGCGATCTCACTCGCGGCGTCTAAGAATTATCTCCCCCGGTATTAAAATATTCAAGACCGAGTCCATTCCAAGAGTCCCAAGACTCGGATCCCGGTGGCTTCTCGACGGTATAATCCCACATCGCGATCGGGCGTTTGGTGTTTTCGCGTTTGCGTTTTGCGTTTTGCGTTTTGCGTTTTGCGTTTTGCGTTTTTGCGTTTAGGATTTTATGGTCTGCAAGAGTCACGGTATGTGAAATATTGCTTCTTCACTATCACTGCTCTTGATTAAATGATACAGCGATTCTGCCTCGGCTTCTGTGTATGCGTCCATTTGAATCGGATGTCGGATGTCTGCCCTTCATTCCTGCTGCATTGTAATATCGCGCTCATTTAATTCACCTCGCTTCCTCCCAACCTACGGCTGCTGCGCTGTTCTGAACTTGTTATTTCCATTGATTCTCCTTACACTTGTCGAGGTTTCTCAAAGTTCCTTTCAGTTTTTGATTAAGGCCAAAATTCCAGTTCTCTACATGTCCGACGTGCTCGCGATGGGGAAGCTGAATCCACACACGCCATATTCAAAGAAATCACAAGCGGCTCTTGATTTGTACGCGGATGTCGGCTCGACGTTGTGCTTTTCGTCGTTTCTTCATTAAATACAGCCACTACTTCTTTTCCCCGCCTGCCCACAACAGCCATCCTATCTTTGTCGAATTGACTCCCAGTGTCGCTACACAGCACTGCGCGCTAATCCTAACGTTACTACCCACGGCTACGAGTCATGGTCCGCATACAGCACGGTTCACATTGCCGGCCTACGTCAAGAAATTCTGGCTGTTCTGTAATTCTGGCGGGTATTTGTTTCTGCGGGCGAACCTTTTATTTCGGGGAATTTATCGTTAGAAAATATAGATAGCCAGCCTACTGTAGCAACACAGCTGCAACCGATTTTTTCCGTGGTCGTTCCAGCGGTTCAAGTTGGTTGAATGGATCCTCTGCGACGGCGACGATTCAAGTTTGCTGTTAATTATTCAAGTGTGTAAACATGATACCCCGAATTTTCAATCGATCTCCAATCTCGGTCTAATTTCTTTCGTCTACTTCGATCTAAACCCACCCGATGTTTGCGGAACTAAGATCCGAAGCCTGGACAGCGTCAGCATGGTCCAACAAATGGCGGAACTTAGTAGAGAGTGATGCACCTTGAGATTATTTGGATGAAATAGAAGGAGCTCCACTTAAGTTCTAGGCGGTCCGAACCGCTTCAGGACTTAAGTCCTCTCGGAACTTAAGTTCTCCCTCAGGCGTGCCAGCGCGGCCATAGGCACCCCTCAGCGATGGAGCAACTCAAGTTCCATCTATATGGAACTTCAGTTTCCCCCCTCTCCCCCACTCAAGTCCCATCTATGACTTAAGTTCTACTAAAACACTCAAGTTATATATGTGACTGAATGCAATGAATTGAATTGAGAACTTAAGTTACATTGCGGCTAGTATAACGACGAGCAGCGCAAGCATGCCACCAACTGGGAACTCGCCCGTGGTGTGCAGTGCCAATGTGTGTTCGTCAGCACGGTGTGCATGCGCGACGTCACCGGTTGTTCCTTTCTCGCACCCCTGTCCCCATATGTACTCGGCGCGACACTACTCAGCTTGGGACAGGGCAATGAGGAGAGGGCAGTGAGCAGGAACAGGAGGCAGGAGGGAGGGATAGGGAGGGCAAGGAACAAGGGGGATGAAAAGGAAAGGAAGGAAAAGGAGAGGAAAGTGACACACCTTGGCTCATCCCTCTTTTCATTCGTTGATTTGGAGTTCTCGGTCGGGCTGCGCATGGTTCGCGTGGGGAATGTGGACTGCGTGGGTGTCGTAAGCAGATCAGCGAACAGAGAATGGTGAGATCTAGCTGGATACGTACCTCCTTCAGCGCACAGTTCTTGCCACTCAGCACGATCCCACATGTTATAACATGTCAGAAGCCAGCAGACTTTGAGAAGGCACGCGATAGTCAAACGTACTCGTAATGACACAGCTGGACGAGCCATGCGCCGCCAGATGACTTCGGAGAACTGGATGGGAGCACGGGCGAGTGGGCGATGGAAGTAGGATCTGAGTTGCCACGAATGCCACTGAACATCGAGCCATTCAGACGCAAGTGGGGTACGAGGGATATATGGTGACAGATAGATCGGACTCACCAAGGCTGACAAGAGGGTGGGACGACGAGGAGCACTGGTGGCATAGACTAAGGGTTGATGGTCGGAGGAAGAGAGAGCGATGGCAACGTGACTTTGACAGAACGGTCGGTAACGAGACCGTGACGGTGATCTGATTGCACCGCGCGTCCCATTGTGGGTCATGCTGATCCCTTTTCTTCTCAATCCTGACTTCCACCTTCATCGACGCCACTGTCCACCCCTCCCTCCTTCTTCAACCATTGCCTGGACTGTGTGTCCAAGGCTGACCTCGACTTTGCATCAGTGCCGATACGGCCTTGGCCTTCGAGTCTGTTCACAACTTGGTGGCTCAGGCTAGCGAAGGGTGGCAGACCATGCATTTTCCCCCATACTCTCTATCTTTTCTATGGGAGGCAATGTGCATTACTTGATTTGACTTGGTGGCCACCAGCGTCTTTCATCCGCGTGAATGACACCTCCGAGTGCGTTCGAGTGTCATCAATCTTTTTAATTTTCATCGTCATTTTCCTTTTCATCTCAATGTTTAACCCCAGTGTCTTCAAGTTTTACCAGCTTGCAAGACTGTACTCGGTGTGCACTTGTGTCTATTTCCATCTTCGGGCAAGTTTCATTTTCTTTCTGTCTTACTCTGGAGTTTGCTGATTCTTTCCAGCGGCAGAACTTCAGTTCTAAATACGTGCCAGAACTTGAGTCGTGGCGGAACTTGAGTGCGTAGACTGAACTTTGTGCAGACCTCAAGTCCGTGGGCACTGCCGGAGTAGAACTTAAGTTTGGGACTCAAGTCTTAAGTACCATTTATAAAACTGAACTACGATGGCGAACTTAAGTTCTGGCTTTCAGACACTTAAGTAGTCAGATAACAACTCTTATGTTATCTGACTATTTGAGCTCCCCAACTTCTTAAGTAGCAAGACAACTTGAGTTCTCCGACTTCTTAAGTGCCAAGACAACTTAAGTTCCAAGAAAGGTACGTGTGCAGTGTATATACAGGCTCTAAAGTGCACTAGCCACAACTTAAGTCGTGTGACAACTTAAGTCTCATTTCGGTTCGGACCGCCTAGAACTTAAGATGAGCTAATAAAGTACTTGTATTTGGACATTACGCAGAGGAATCAGATTGTATTTCCTCGTCCTCGTCGTCCTCGTCGTCGTCCCATGTGAATACCTTGTTTACGTCCAGCCCAGCACGTCGCATGGCGTCAAATCTCTGCCGGACCAAAGTAGACACAACATCAACCAAGTCAATGTCGACATGCATCAGGGAACGCGTGTGTGTCGGCAGATTCCATCGGGACTCCACCATTTCACAGAGTGATTCGTAGCCCGTTGCCACGGCCTCTTGCGGCGTGCCACAATTGGGAAATACCACCTCCATAGAGGTCAATTTTGGACAGAGAGCCGTCGAGCTGCCGGCGGCCTTCATGGCATGAAAGTACTGCGGGATCAGAGCTTGCTCTTCCTCGGATGCAGCATCACCGTCGATACGGAAATCGAGTTCCAAATGCAACAAATTTGGAACGTGTCGCAACAGTTTGCGGGATAACAACTTGAACAATGGAGTTTCATTGTGTTCAAGGGACACTGCGAGCCGCAGAAGAATTGTGGAACAGAATCATCTGACCAGTGAACTTCGAGGGATTCCAGCTTGGGTGTTTTCAGACAGTGCAAGAACGAGCCGTCATTCAGCACGAGCTGCTTTAAGTGTGGGAGCACCACATTGCTACCGACGGTGATGGAATGCTGTCCACGACCCTGATGTCGCAGTGTACGATGCCATGTAGTTTAGGCAAGGTTTCCAGAAGGTGTTCCGGATTGGACTCCACACGAAGCCGCGTTAGCTGATGCCACGGGAGAAAAAATGTCGGCAAACGTGGTAGCAAGGCCTCCCGCAGTTGCGGTGCCCCAATGAAAATATCTCGAAATTCGAGGAGATACTCCTGCGTAGATGGAGTGATCTGCAAGTGATGGAGTTTCGCGAGGTTTCCTCTGATATACCCCGAGATTGCAGGCATAACACAGTCGCTGATGTACAGTCGTTGCCAGTGATTGCTATGGCGAACGAGAGCTGCTAGAAGTGCGACGTCGTGGGGATGAAATGACTCTGTTAGGAATGAAACATCCAAGGGGAGTGTGGCAGACAGCTCGAGTTGGGTTTCCAAGGCAGCCAGAGGATAGCAACTTTCGCGTGTGCCGTGAGGAGCAAGCCTCGTGTCTATTACGACGTGGCACCGCAGATATGCATGAGCCACCATGGCGCTATGGCGACACGCTGGTAGACCACCTTGCGCATGCACTCGTGTGGCGATGTCCTGCGAAAGATTTCACACAGGATCTCGGGTGGTGTTCGAACTGCAGGTGAGACCGAATTGTGGGCACTAATCTTTTGGTCCAAAGCACGAATCTTTTCCTCGAGGGATAAGTTCTCCTCCTCCGTAGCGCGCGCCTGTTCTAGGAGAGCAGACGCCTCGTTCTTGATAGCAGTGAGTCTCGCCTGAAAGCTGGCGGCCATGTCGTGATGTTGTTGGGCGTGTAGAGCGGAAGCCTCTGCCACGAGGAGAGTCATCCTCGCCCACAGATCGGACATCCTGGCGTTCAGAGAAGCCACTTGGATGCGAAGAGCGTCAAGTTGCTCCCGTGCTGTTGCGACGAAATTTTGAGTCGGCTGACTGTTCCGGAGCAGGGCTTGTGCTTCCGGGTTTGACATCCTTGGGGCTGTGGACGGCCAGGTGAGCAAGGTACGAGGGATAGATCGCGCATCCGAATACCTCCAACTTCCGGTGGCTCTTTGGTGGCTCTTCAAATATGGTGGCGGCAGCTGCGAGGGACATGATCAAAGATTTGATGTCCATCTGACACCACAAAATCGGCCGAATTCCCGATTCCCACGCGTTCAGTTGCCTGGTTCTGAACAAGCTCTCAACTGGAATATCCATCCGGCCACAAATCGTCCCATTGGTTCAGTCGGCGTCTCGCTATGTCACATATATCGGCGCTATCTACTTCACTTGAACGGTTCAATCTGAATCATTCATTTCAGCAGACTCTGCCAAGTCCCGGCCGCGGAAGACGGTTGTAGGGAAATCAATTAATTGAATGGGAAACTTTGACGGACAGAGAATGTACGAAAGAAGGAAGTACAACGAATCTAAATGGTTTAAACTTGACTCAAAAAAGACTCAAACCAGACGTGAGTTGAACGAGCATATTATCCAAGTCAGCAAATGTGAATGAGCCTGAGATGTTAGATATTGGATACCGGTCTCAATAACGATCACGCACGTCCCCGCAGTCAAGCACTCCGCCACCCCATCCACCACTCCCCCGCACTATCCTCCTCAAGCGAGAACCTGGGCCCAAATTCCTTCTTACAAAGGGTATTCCGCTTAGAATACATCGTGTTTAGGCCAAAATGAGGGGAACCTTGAGTGAAAGACGGTCCACGACCCGAAATCGCCTGAAATTCGAGGTTATTTCAAGCAATTTAGCTGAATCTGAGGGAACCCCTGTTTTTTTTAGGCCAATCTGCCCAGAACCCTGGGTTTTTGGGAAGTTTGACTGGAATTCAAGCCCATTTCTTATTCTAAAGGGGGCACTCTCAAGGACCCGGTGTCTGATTATGTGCACCTCAGGCGGTCCCGCTATTTCTGAGTTCCACGGTTCCGCCCAGTAAAGGGAGCAATAAACTAGGTTAAATTTGGGACGTCTACATTCTTTCCCTCTGACATCTCATGTGCATTAGCCAAGTTCCCTTACCTTCCAGATCCATCTTGACCACTCGCCCTTCGTTTCTGTATTTACCATCAATAAAATGTTCTGCTGTGCTCTATGCCCACGCCGTTGAGTCTCCTCGCCTGCCGTTCCGTTATTCTACGTTCACACATGGAAGAAACCTGTTGTCACCTCAAAGCCACCGACTGAATTCCCACAAATAGCACCCGCAGTATATAGTATGAATTTCATCTGACTGCGAGGGTGTTAGAGAACCGGAAGAAGCCTCCGAATCCAATTCCTAAGACACCCAAGGTCTTGGTCAAGATTTCGGTCCGACATAGCCAAAATACTACAGGGAGGGGTGTGATATATAACATATAACCAGAGTTAGATAGTCAGCCAGAACCGTGCGAAGTTCAGCCTGTGAGTTCCGAATTGAATTTCTGTCAGAATGGACGAGCCGCTGAAGTAAATCGCCTACGAGGACGGTAGCCCCTGACGATACGCATCGATGTTGACACCTCGCGCGCCAAAGGGAAAAGGCATTCTCAAATACGAGCATTCGGTATGTACGGGAATATGATCATGTTGGAATAACAACCGAAACACTCGCGCACTGCCCAACAGCTGTACGAGTGCCAAGGCGAAGTCTCACTCTGCAACAGCATACAGCTGTATCTACAGCTTTCACTCCCCTCGACTCATCCATCTCGTGCCCACTGTCTTATTTCCCACATATCCCATTCTGTGTTGAATAGCTGTTGAATAGCTGTTTAGTTCTTTTTGTATAAGTAGCAGATTAATTCTACCGAGACCTCTGCGCGTTTGCAGAGGGTCACCGAGCTCCGCTTCGTCCCTAGGCTCAAAAACCAACAGATCAACCTAGAGTTATGGTGGGTCGCCCACACGGGGAGTATAACCAGAGGCGCGAGAAATGAGAAGAATAAAAACTCCCTTGAATACCGGGGGCAATGTCGCAAGATAAGGCGTAACAGTGTTACAGCTAGCAGCAGCAGCACAATCAAAGGCCGTAATCCAAGCGAGATCTCCCGTGCTGCGAATGGACGTAACATCGCCCGGCTACGATCGTCCGCGATTCCCCATGAAATGATCATCCAAAACGCGTCATTCCCAGGCCAAAGATAGTATCCAGCCCTGGCCGAAGATCGAGCAATACGCCCCAGAAACAGTGATCATGCAGAACTAGGATAGCATACACAGAACCGAAAGCGCGGGAACAAGATGCCCAGAAAGCCAGAGAAAACCGGAGAACGTCTGAGATGGTACTGATATGAGACAAAGAGAGCGCAGTTAGTGCGCCGTGCGAGAGCAGGTGCAGAATCAATAGGTGATCGAAACTCTCCGCCGCCACCCAAATAGTTGCACGAGCTTAATTTTTAGCGATTGCTGCGTGTGCAATGGACTGGTGGGCTTCATGAGAGTGGTAAGGAAAAAGTTGCTATCGAGCGCGCTGAAAAATGCATCTCACCAAATTACTTGCAGCTGACTCGTGCAAGAATACACAGCTTATAGGCGTCAGCGATATAGAAGAAGAGTCCTTGAAAACAAATGAGATTGAGATGGACGCAAGGCATGCAAGAGGACTGAGGGATGGTGGAGAATGTAGATGCAAATGTGAGTAACGAGGCAAACATAAAGGGAAAAAAAGAACGAAGGGGAGTCGAAGAACACAATGCGGAGGCGGCAAGGGAATGTAGCACGCGCACCCCGAGAACCCTCACCCCATAATCCCCACTGTTCACCGGCCATTGCGCCCGCACCGTGCCCATAGGCCGCTGCGCCCGCCCGCGCTGCTGGTCGAAGGGGAGTATGTCGTGGAAGTCGAGTCGGGTTGGTGAGTGTAGAACAATTGGGCCATTTCGACGCGTGAGGAATTGGGCACGGCATGCGACGTCCTCGAGGAGGGCATGCCACACGCTCCATATATCGACGTCATTCACACCAAGCTTCTCCACCTCACCGCATCCAAGCTACTATCCAATCCCATCTCATCGTCGTCCGCGCTGGTTACGTCTGTGGCCGGTGGGGTCGCGAGGATGATGCCGAGGTGGCTGTGGGCGCAGGTCAGTACGAGCGCACGATAAGAACGAAGCAAAGGCACACACCTCCGTCCCTCCTGATGCCCACCCACTCCGTCCCCAAGCAACATAACTGGGGTTGCGGAGCGGCGGTGTGTCCGCTACGGTGTTCGCCAGCGCGAAGTCTCTCGCGCGCGACACCACCTCTCGGTAAGGTGCCGAACCTTGGACCCGAGCTGCTCGGTGCCGCAGCGCGAGCGCAGCTCGATTAAGAAGCCGGTCAAGTCCTCGTTACACCATTCCGCTTTCGCTGGAACATCCCCGAGGCCATCACCCCGCATCCAGCCAAAATCGTCATCTCGCATCACCTCCAACCGCTAGAAGGTGGCGGTCGGAGACACCCAGACCTCATGCCCTGCTGCTCCCGCACACGCTCAGCAACGTCGCCACCGAACTTCGAGATTGTAAGTCTCGAAAATATACTGTTGCATTTCGTTCAATTAGTATCGTCACAGGTCACACGCCCAAAAATCTACGAAAATTTTCGTAAGTCACAGCGTCACAAGGTTTCTGTACGAAAGGTCCTCTTTAAGTCACTCGAAATTTGCCCAAATTTGGGTCAAAAAAGGGGTAAAAACGAAAAAAAATTCGTGAGTCACACATGTCCCAAGGCGTCATACGAAAGGTCCGGTTCGTAAGCGTTGTCACACCCCAAATGGTGTTACGAATTGAACGAAATGCAACAGTAGCCCCACGACCAAAATCGTCATCGCCCAAGACGACCCATCTCTCCTAACCACTGCGGCACCGGGTGCGCGAATGATCCATTACATCAGGAAAAAATCTCCTTTCCTAATTTGGGGGAAATTTGGTTTGGCCCCAGAAATTTGGCCAGATTGGCCCAATTGTCCGAAAAAAGAGCCAAAATATGCCAAAATGAGCCAACTTCGGCCAAATCACAGATGCGTGTCAGGACTTGAGCACAAACGCAACCGCATACCATGCTTGCAGGTTTTTTAAAGTTCAACCACACATTGACTATGTCTGAAGCGCTATATTTGAGCCATATTACATAGAATGAACATTATGAACAGAACCTTGACACAAGTTCATTAAAAATACTACAATAACTAGAAAAGTGTCGCGTAAACATGGCGGTCAGGCATGGAATTAACAAAGAAAGAAGGGCACTGGTCTAGAACGGTACTTGACTTCCAAGCTGCCGGTGCAACTGGGCCAAACTTTGGAGAAAGATGCACGCTGCGACGGATGTTTCCCACAGGAATGATGCTAGCGAGCCGTTCCCCATCCTTGACCGAGCGCCGGACCTTGTACATCAAATGGTCTGGCTCCGGAGTGGTGAAAGGCGAGAACCACTCGACGTATGCAAGATGTTTCGGTGGTGTAATGCCAGGAAGAAATAAACTTCGCAGATGATGCGGCGCAAGGGAGAAAACGACCCGGATTTGACCAACACGATACCCTAGATTGAAGAATTAACTTCATGGATTCATTCGAGTCTGCAGGGCTAGACTTACCAGATACACCTGTCAGTTGACCGGTACCATCGTTGATGAGAGCGGTATCGAAACGGGCCGGCAGCAGTTCACCATTTTTGAGGATTTTCTGCGGCTGGACATGGATAGAATCAACGACGGAATCCTCTGGGCCACGAGCAGTATACGGATCTTCGGTGGTGAATTTTATGCGTTGAAATACCGGAACAGAGTTGAATGAAAACATAAGATCTTGAGAACGGTGTTCGACTTGGGAGCGCAAGAGGTCGGGGAAGTTTAAATGGACAACATAACGCGCTAGAGCATCGCGGAAAAACTTCGCGCCATAATCGGCGACCAGACGAGTCAGTCGTACGGCTTTGTGAGTGGGGTTCTTCGCCATTTTGAGTTGCCGCTCATAGACGATTCCAGGGGGAAGACTTTCGGTGGGAGGAGGGGCAGGGGACCCATCGAGCCGCCACTGAATGTATTTTTCATGGCGGTATATCTTCTCTTTGCGTTCTAGCCACAGCGTCATCTGCGGAAACTCGTCTTTGAAGTTGGTGGAACGATAGGCGTCCTTGGCAAGGTCGATGTGGAGACGCTCGGTGTACTCTGTGTTGTAGTTGTCGGTCGTACCGAAGAGTTTGATGTACATAATATAATGGCTGCAGGAGTGCAGTTTGGGGAGATTAAAGTCGTCCCGAATGCCGAGTTCGACGAAGATAGATTTGTTGTCGTGAAAGCGTTGGAGCGCGTTCCCTAGATGGGCCAAAGTTTCCGACGTGTGCATTGGATACTGGGCTAGGTGGACAAAATCCAGAATACCGCGGACGGCAGCCAAGAGTTTAGGGGATGAGAGATTTCCGGGGAGTTTAATGTCAATGATAATCCCAAGAAGGAAGCGGGATATTTGGTCGTGCTCTTTCCCCGTAACGCGAGAAAGACTGGAAATGCCGCTCATAAAGAGACGGATGTTGTGGTTGGGAGGGAGACGTCGACAGCGGGCATCGATTTCGGCTTCTCCCACGCATTCCGTCAGCCACGCAATGAGATGCTTGACAATTCCCTGGTAGAGTTGATGAAGAATATCAGGGCTGATCGCCTGAAAGATGTTCGTGTACGGCAATCCCTCCCAAAAAGGGTGATATATCGGCTTGATACCAGCGTCCTCGCACGCTGCTGCATAAACCGATGGGCCCGACTCTAGCGTGTCAAGAGCCTCGAGGATCTTCTCCAGATCGCGCAACGAGTACTTAGAATCTTCGCCGAGCTCGTCGCGGGGAACTTCGCATGTGGGGCATTCCCCTGTTTTCACCGCCGTGACGAGTGTCTGCTCTGGATAGTCACCCACAAAAGTGGCGTAAATGGGGTGCCCACGCCGTGTGACACCATCCCCGCTGGTCATCGGGATCCCAGTCTTCCCGGCGTCTTCAACGGCGCGAGTATATAGCTCATACAAGCGTGGAAGACATTTCCCAAAATCCGCCTTCGCGCTGCTTTATTCTTGACATTTTTCATGCGCGATGTGGGCAGATAACCGAGCAGGACATATCCGCGTCGAGAAGGCTTCCGTCGGATCTCCTTCGGAATATTTCCAATGGTCATATAGACCGGATATGCTGTCTTGTTTCCGAACACCGTCAACTGTGTCTTGTCGGACGAAATAATGATGGGAATTATGGTAGCGCCAGGATTATCTTTCTCGACTGCCTCCTGCCCGTGGCGTTAGACCAATTAAGCTAAAAACTGGTGGTACTCACTTGTGTGCTCCACCACCATTTACCCGTATGCATATTATGATACATTCGGATCGTCTTATCCTTGTCGATATAATGCCGTTCAGGCACAACAAATAGGTACGGAGCAAAATCTGTATCTCCCCACAAGGCGCGAACACATTCGAGAATGTCTCGAGAGTAGAGATGAAAGACCTCGCCATTGACGACGACCTCAGACCGCGTAAATTTGGGGCGTCCGGGGAGCTTCTCATCAATTATTTTGTTAAGTTCAGGAGACGTTCCATAGGATAAATTCAAAGAGTCTCGGACCTGAAGGAGTCTGGTCAGGACGAGATTTAAGTACATAGAAAACCACTGCAGCGCACCCCATCAATATGAAGAAGATCTGTAAAGGCAGTTGATCCAGAACCACGGAGCTTCGCCCACTTGGCTATCTCCCAGTCCATCTTCGAATTGAAAGGCGCATAGGGATTCACATCGGCGGAGCTTCCGAGTGAGGACTTGTACACTTGCTCAGAGGTCTCAGAAGCAACGGCAGAAATTGGTTTCCCGGCGGAGGTACCAGGATACTTCTCCACGATTGGCTTGCGATGAAAGCGATCTTCTGCCGCTTTACGTGCCTCCCGAGTTGGCGCAGGTAGAGTCGTTTGGGCGGCATCAGGCATCGGGGAATCGTCGTCAGATGCAGCTGCGGCTGCAGGTGGACGAGGAGCTTCGTATCCATCCTCAAGCCCAGCGCGACTGGCGTCATCATGGTCCTCCTCGTCGTCTGATTCCGGAGGATCCTCCTCGTCGTCCTCCAGATTAAATCCCAGCTCTTCAGGCGTATAATTGTCGCCAAAGAAATCCCCTTCAAAGGTAGCATTTCCACGGGGAAGTCCATGGTCAGACAAGTCCCCGAATTCCTCTGCGTTATCGATCAAAGGGACGTGTGCCTGCCGCAGAGAGGCGGGTAAGGCATCACTACCATCCACGGCAGTCCGAAAAATCGCTGCGCAAGGATCATTCTTGGTCAGTTTCAGGTGTAGACTTAATCCCTTTGCGCCTCTGAAGTCGACGTTGCACCCTGGACAATGGCCCGAAGAAAACATTGAGAATAGCGAGTATATTTGGAAATCAAGTGGATAATTATTTTAACATCAGGAAAGCCGAATGGGTAAGGCCCGAGCATGTGCGCATCTGATGCTGGCGGCGATCCAAGCGCGGTCGTCAGTCAGGCGCAGATGAATCCAAAACACGGAGTCACGCACCTTTATTATACTTGGCACCAACCACCGTGCCATCGTCCGCTTTTCTCTTTCCCCCACACCTCAGGCATTCGATTTCATCCCAGTCCTCGCCCCCTCTTCGAACCAGCCATGTGAGCATCGCTAACCTAACGGCCGCTGAGAAGCGTGCTATTACCATAGCCGCCAAAGCAGAAAAGAACGGCAAGACAGGTTGCCTTGCAGGCCGAGACAAGTGAGTCATATAGTTGCGGAGTACATTCAATTTTAAATCTTCTGTGTCCAGGGAACGGCCGACAAGCCAAGAAGGACGCGAATCAAAATGCCGGTATGTGACACCGAGGCTGCGACCATTTTTTCAGCCCGTTGGGAGGATTTCATGTAGTTTACTGATTGTTTTCAGTCTGGAATATCGACCAGCGAGCAACCCGCAAGAGAACGTCGTCCACCGTCCAGGTATCCGAGAAACCCAAAAAAGCCAAAGAGACGCAGTAAGTCGGTACGCTGCCCACATTTGCATGGGTAACCAGTCATGTTTCCAGATATCCTTCAGACGAGGGTGATCTTGAGGATCCAGAGCCGGAGGCGCCATCGAAGCAGACAAAGGGCAAATCCAAGAGCAAAGTGTCGGCTGGCAAGACCCAAAGAAGTAAGTCCCAAGTAACGTATCACACTTCGTGACACTAACGTGATCGCGGACAGAGTACGCAGCGCCCACTATCGACGACACGGATGAATCGGAGCCCGAAGTCAAGAAGAAATCTGGTATGCAGGAACCTCTCAATTCGCTCCTTCCGTTGACCAATCCAGTCCGAATTGACTTTGCTGACCCGGCAACCTTTCCAGCGAAGCCCAAGGTCAAAGCGGCGACTGGCAAGACGCCCGCTATCGCTGCTGGTATGTTCTTTATTCCTCTATCATGATCTGAACTAACAACCGAATACTACAGCTACAAAGCCCGCCAAGTTGGTCCCGGAGTCTGCGTCGGAGAGTGAGGGCTCTGACCAGGATAGTGACGCCTCCGACGGTCATAACGATGTTGCTCCGAGCGCTCATGAGTTCGCAAATGAGGTTTGTCTTGCCAAACATCTTCCTCATGTTCAAAGTGATCATATCCCTTCGGTACAGGTCCCCGTGATGGTCGCCGCGAAGACTAACTTTAAGGCCGCCACCGTCGTCTCAGAGGAGGAGGATGAGCCGGTAAGTCGTTGTGCCCTTTGACACTATACACTCCTCCATGGTGCTCCTCCGTAGATGCCCGATGCCCCCCCGAGGCAAACTTCAAAGTCTAAGCACGCCGTTCATGAACTTTTCGATGACGAGTCTGACACTGTGCGCCATCGTGTATCATCTATCCATTAATTGATTCGTTTCCAAGCCCGAATATGTCTACGAGGCACTCGAGAAGGCTGCCGCGATCAAGGCCCGACACGGCACGCTATCCAACGACGATATGGCTGGCGCCAAGACCGACAACAGTGAAGACGAGGCCATGGCCAAGGCTGTCACGACCGGTCACCGCCGCCGGCGCTCCTCGGCTTCATCGTGGTCGTCCGGGCAGGATGCTCGTGTACCGGAAACTGATGATGATGGTCGCAGTGATAGTGAGAGTGAAGCTGACAACAATCCTGTCGCGAAGCCCAAGCCCAAGGTATGAGCTCTCCTTTCTCTCTCAATTCAAGAACCTGAATCCCTTTCAATTCTTAGAAGGCTCGCAAGGTGTCCGAGGCTCGCCAAAGAAAGGCCGATCTAGAGGTACGTTTCAGCACTCTTTATAGTCCTTCCTTTTTGATGATATATGCACACGAACAGAGGCCCCGGGTGCGGCCCGCGACTGCCATTCCCACTGTCGAAGAGCCTGCCGCTCGACCAGAATCCAGTTGGCATCTATCCGCGCGCATCGTCTACCCCGGCCCGGGCAAGAGCGTTCGACTGAATGACCAATCCGAGGAGGCCAAATTGGTCATACGCGGCGGCATCAAGTTACTCCAGACGTCGCTCGTCCTGGATGATGCGTATCTCGAGGTCCTCTCTCGCGCAGGCACGGGTAAGACCTACATGCTCGCTGCGACCGAAAAGATCCCAGAGGCAGTGTATATCAAGGAACGCCTGACAGATGATCCCGCATATGCCGCCGTGTTGGCTGACCTGGTGTGTCCCGCTATCAATTCTGGTATACGAGCTTATTAACTTCTTCGAGCTCATTGAACGCATTAACATCCTTCGTGGGAAAGTCAAGAAGATTGGGATGCACGTAGTCCCTGGGTACTACAAGCTCGCCGGCCTCACTCCCGCGAGGACCAAGGAAGTGGTCGAGGAGTTGCTGAAAGATCACCGGTATATCTTTCCCACTGATCCAGTGACGGTACGTGATTACGAGTATCCATACTTGGCTAATCACAATCATTCTAGAATCGTCTCCAGACCGACTTGCCATTCTCTCATCCGGCCATCGCTGCGGTCATCAAGCAGGGAATCTTTACCACGAAATTCAGAGCTAAAACCTTGCACCTGCTAAAATCTACCAGCGTGAAGCATCCGGAACGCCTCGAGATACCCGATGCAACGGTCTCCCTTGCAGCGACTGCAGTGCGTATTATTATATTACATCTTGCCCCCGGACTGATGTCTTGAATATTTAGATATACGCGGCGCTTGTCGAGTACCGTCTGACTGGCGAGCATCAGTCGATCAATTTTTCCGAAGCAGCCTATGCAGACACGTATCGCAACCACATGAAGACTCTCGCCGATACTCGTGAGTATGCTGCAACCGCCCTTCACAAGGTTCTTCATTCACTTTACAGCAACGTAACGCAAGTCTTTCCGTTCTCTGAACATATTAGTCACTCATCCCATTTAAGTGAAGCGAAGTCCGTCCAAGCCTCTGCCGGCAGCTCATCGACCCTGATCAATCTCGTGATGTTCCTGAGTCTGATTAAGGCCGCCGCTCCTTCCTCCAAAATTACGTCGTACGAACTTTTGTGACCGCACATTTGTACACTTCGTCTACCATATTAAATATATGCCGCTTTACTACGCATTTTGGTCACCGGAAATCGAAAGTAATGGCTGCAAAAAACAACAAAAACTGCGTATAATATGCCCCAAACGCACACCAATGTACCTTAAAATTGGGTAATTTGGCACAAAATTATTTTAAAGGTCGCAAAAAAGCAAACGCAACAAACGCAACAAATTTGGCTGAATTGGACCTTTTTTCAGACCAATCTGGCCTTATTCCCAAAGGAGGTCTTTCCTGATGTATCCACACCCCGGAGCGGCTAAGGTCGCGTCCCCGCCATTTCAGAGAAATAGCATCAAAAGTCGATTCCGTATATGGAAGGTGATGCTGGCCGGGTAGCCGGGCCGCTGGCGGAAATGAAAAGCTGAGAATGGAAACGAAACGAGACGAGAGCCCCGCCTCCGTGACCGCGGGAGACGAAGCGTGCCCCGACCGAGGACGAGAATCCATTGGGGCGAGGAATACAAGGCAGGGGAGTGACTCTTGCTTGTGGATCGTCGTTCCCGTCGTGGTGAAGCGAATGTGAAGGGCCCGAACTGGACTAGGGTTAAGCACACGCATGGGTGCCGAGCAAGACATCCATGTTGCTCATGAACACTCACTGCCGGCGCATGGCACAAGGACGGCTCGAGGGCGAGCGCAGAGTCGGCGTGGTATTTCCTCTGCGAGCGGGAGTCGGTGAGTGAGAATGAGGAGTATTCGGGAAAGGGAGCAGCGGGAGGGTGTGACGTACATGTAAATGTCTCGTCGCCTACAAGCAGCAGCGAGCACCGCGTCGGATGTCTCATCTATCTGTGGAGCAGAGTGGCTGGCGCAAGGTCAGAGGCGAAGGAGGGGGAGGGAAGGGGACGTGCCTGGGAGGAAGGTGGTGCAGTATTGAATACGGGTGAACAGGCTAAACGAAAGCGTCGCCCCCGCGGAAGATCGCATCGAGCGCGCATTCTCGGGCAAGGTAACGAGCGGGCGTCGGGGATGACCTCAAGAGGAATGATTCAGCGGTGGCGCCGAGGTAGTGGTAGCGGTGGTGCTGCCGGTGAGGGACGTCGCTTGGCGCAGCGGAGAGGGCGGGTTCCAGGGAGGCTGACAGACGGCGGAAGGTTATCTGCTGTGGGAGTGAATGAACCAGTAGAATATGGATAAGCGGACTGGGACGCACCCTTCATCGCGCACGAATAGCGGACTAGTGATATTCGCAATAGCGCAGATACACCTTCGAGAGAGGAGTACTAATAAGATGCCGTCGAATAGAGGAAGATGGGAACGCGGGCGTACCTCGCACGAAGAGTCCGTTGTAAACGAAGGGAAGCGGACGTCGCGGTAGCCGCCGTCGAAGGGCACAGAGAAATTCCAGGGGCGGCAGCTGTGGTCCTGTGGAGTGTACAAAGACGAGATCAGCATGAAGAGCATATCGTGAGGCAGAAGACACACCTGAATGGTGATCATACTCCCAACACAGACTTGACGTTAGCCAAGGGAGGTGAACGATCCCACAGGGGCGTAGCTGTGCAATGCAGCATCCGAAAAGGCGAAAAATCAGAAGGCGAAGCGCACGCACCGACCCAGATACTCGATCTCAAGAGGTGCTCCGCGTTGGAGGTTCTCCGGTTACAGGCACACGGCGCCTAAGGAAAGGAGATGCAGTGTGAGGCACAACGAGACCAGCAGACGGCTTGACACGCAAGAGGACGGAATGGTCTTGGTCCAGTGGTGGACGCGGCAAACGACGACTCTTGTGGACCACAGAGGTCTACCAGGCCCGATAGCGGTGCCGATACAGATGCCTGGACACGATTGCCAGGTTCATTTGTCAGGAGTTCGTTTTCATCGAGTAAGGCAAACTTGAGGAGGAAGGAGGAAGGAGAGCCTCGAAAAGGAAATCTATGGCCGCGGCCAAACCAAGGCCAAACACTGCCCCTTTCTCCGAACCAGTCATGCCGATGGTAGCAACCCTTCGCGTGTGTCTTATGGAGCCAGTTCCTCGTTCTGTGGCATCTCAACTGTTCCTTTCCAACGTTCTGCTCCAAAAAGTCTGAAAAATCGCACTGAAAATGGCGGGGTAATTCTCGTCGGCTAGGTTTCTGCATCCACTGGGCGCTCTGAATTAGAGAAAGTCAAGTCGCCGACAATCTGTTTCTGTTCTTGAACATTTGTCGAGAACGAGATCTGGACTTCGAACTCAAAGACATTCGAGAACTCTTTCTTTGTGTTATCAAATGCGGAAAAACTGCCATTGTCTCAAATATTTTATTAAGCAAAAAAGTCGTCTTCAATTCTCTGCGTGGAGCGGATTTCCATGTCCTGCGCCGCATTTTCTCCACTCGCATTTCCTTCCTACTGCTTTTCTTTGTCTGCTGGATTGTTTCTAGCTGGACTTCCTTCGACCGACGGCGGTAAAACACTCTCCGCCCCCAACGACAAACATCACACTCACTTCTGGAAACCATTCGATACTTTTGTTTCTGCTTGGTTTGCGTCGGCTTTGGTAGGCCTGCTGGTCTGGAGGGTCTCTCGATTTTTCGATTTGAAATCTGTTCTTTGGTTGCGTTCTCTTGGAATCCTTTGTCGTGATAATCCTCCCCAAACTCGAGCTGGGGGAAAAGAGGTAATGTTGAAAATATTGATGTTGTCGGTACACCTTTCCGTCGAGCCGATCTCTGACGATTTACACCAGATTCACCGACTTTCAACGTTTCCGTCCCAGATTTTCACCTTCCTCGTAAAGAAATGGGCTCTATCGCGCAGCAGATTGTGAACTCTGAAACGGTCCCTCTACCTTTACCCTTCTCGTATGCAAAATTGCGGCGGACCCATCTATACCACTTTTGATCTGGGCACACCCAAAAAATTCACCACGAATGCAGCCGGTTCCTCAATGCAAACTTCCGGAGAAATGCTGCAGGTCCCATTCCGCCAGACAGTAGTCTCTCCTCATCTATAATCATTCGCTGCTCAAAACCCCTCAAGTTTGGATTCACTTCATGCTCGACGAGTTGAAGATGTGCGATTCGGGTTTCCTGGTGCGCAAGACTCGCTGGCAGTGATAGACATATTTCGTCCTCCCGATTTCCTCAATTTATGACACTGACATCAGGTATAGTAACCGGATGGGGCCCCCGTTTCTTCTGTGTCGAAAACGACCTTATTGTCTGCCAACTCTGGGGTTTTTTTCGCCCGATGGTCAAGTCCTCCCCATCCTATTTCAGCGGTCTATGGAATGGACACCGAATTTTTCGTCATTCATAACTAGTTCTTCACAGTTTTCATCACATCCCCGTGGCCTGAAATCTATATTCCGCTCATCAAACCGCTCAAACTCGACGGATTGGAATCGTGGAACGAGATACCATAGATATGGACACGCAGAGTAAAGGATCTCATGGCATTCGATCCGTGCTTATTTCTCCTCGAGCGCGCATTCCGTCGCGTCATCCCCATTTTCTTGCATGTTCTGAGCGCAACCGCTCGCATCTCACCTTCTCCGCGCACCAGCAGAAAGCCGTGTCAAGATTCGGCGCACATATAGTTCAGAATACCGCTGACCGCGTGCGAACATGTGGGTGATACTCCTTTGTGAAGTATCTTCACCTCCGGGCGGTCACCTCTATGGGCGCCTCGCCGTTTCTTTTGGTGCGCTTATATCTGCGAATCTACTTTTCATTCGCTGATAATTATTCTTCAAACATAAAAATACGGAGCGCCAGCCACCGCGCTCTTCAATACCGACATCACTTAACCCACGGCCTGGATACAACGTTCAGTGCGTTATACTGTCATCTTTCCTCTGTTCTTCCTTACAAGTATCTAGAATATTGCTTCCCACATACAGTCGAGTGTCCTTTGGACGTAGTAGTAGCTGTTGAGAGCTGTTGCATATATGCCACTTCTTTCCCAATTTTAATGTTCAAATGAACAAGACTCCCTCCGCCATTTTCATTCCATGACCACGCAACAGGACACGGCCTTCCTCGCGAAGCCACACGGTATGGAGGTCCCCAACGCGGGTACTTGTCGACACGTGAGAGCATCCCCACCCCATTTTCCAAGCCAGTACGGCACTATGCGCGTGTGGGCCGAGCCAGTGACTGGGTCCTCGTCGATCCCGAACCCGCACGCGAACACCCGGGAGTGGACCTGTGACGGGTCGTCCGCAGTTGGTTTGTGTGGCGCGGTCAGCACACATTGCGCGTCCGGAACGTCGCGCGCCTAAAAAAAAATCAAATAGAAAACTCAAGTGAGAAGCGGGATCAGGATCGATGACGAGGAAAGAAAGAGCACAGACGATCGCGACGCTGTCGTGTCTGACAGTCGGGACGTCCACCGTCTCTGCGACCTCAACGAGATATCCGGGCTGTGTCTTCGAGAGAAATTTAAAGTCTTCCCGTGCGAGTTCGGGGAACCAAGTCTGTGCCATCTTGAGACCTGCTGCAGCGTCGACGACAGGGACAGGAATGTCCGCAGGGAAGTCGAGCTCGTACAAATCGCTGTCACGGTTGTAGTTGACCTTGAGCTCGCCCGAGACGCGCGACGCGAAGCGATACGGTGGCTGGAGCTCGGGGTGCTTGTCGTGAAGGTGGCACGCAGCACCGAGAGTCGCGTGTCCGCACAGTGGGGCCTCCAGAGCTATGTTATGAGTCAAAGGTCGGTTGGCAACTTGAATGGAGGGTGCATCAGCAAACCCTGATTTTGCTGTAGTGGCTTGTAGTGTTCTGTAGTGAAACCTACTACTGCTGTAGTGCCTGTAGTGAAACCTATTACTGCTGTAGTGGCCATAGTGCGCTGTAGTACTGGGCCTGAGCTCTGTGGTGCTATGGAGTGTCTGGCTGTCTCTGCATAGTGCTCTGTATTTTCTGATCAAAAAATAATCTTCAGGATGCATTTGGGACAGTCCCTAGTGTTAGTACTGATGACATTTCAAAAGTTACAAATGATGTTCTTGCATGTTTAGGCCTTTTTCAGGGGGTTGAAAATCTCAAAACCGCTGGCTCTCGGAATGTATTTTGCGTTTTGTGCCTTAACAAAGGAGTTTTATGCAAAATGGCCTTAGACAAGTCTTGTAGTGCTCTTTGAGCTCTATAACTTTCATTTTTGGTCTATTTTTAGATATATAGCACATTACCCCCTGCTTTCATTACAGTCAGCAGATTCGTGGTTTAATTGCTTGAAACTAATTTCATGTTAGTACTGATGATGTTTCATGAGTTACAAATGTTGTCCTTACATGTTTAGGCCTTTTTCAGGGGGTTGAAATTCTCAAAACCACCGGCTCTTGGAAAGTATTTTGCATTTTGCGCCTTAACGAAGGAGTTTCATGCAAAATGACCTTAGACAAGTCTTGTAGTGCTCATTGAGCTCTACAACTTTCATTTTTGGTCTATTTTTAGATATATAATGCATTACCCTTCCCATCCCCTCGCTTTTCACTACAGTCAGGAGATTTATGTTTTAATTACTTGAAACTATTATTTCACGGATTAACACCTCAGTGGTTGACTTCCCGTAAGCATAGATAGTTTTTTCAGAATATATCTGCATTTCCGGCAGCGATGCCGAAGCACCTGTCAGGACCCCATCGGACCTGGATCTGGGTATTTCCTGTTTGGACCCTCTTTCAGAGTTTAAACTACGATAATCTGTCCAGGGGGTCCGGACCCCCTGGACAGATTATCGTAGTCGCATATCGCGCTGAATAGACGGATTTGGACTTACCGCCGCATGCCGCGTCTAAAGTTACGCTTCGGCATCGCGTCACGACCGTCACTCTTCCTCGCCCTTCCGTCCTACAGCACACTTGCGGGCTCTCGGGCGTTTACGCCGCTCCGAGCCGTCGTGCTCGCCTTTCCGTGTGGAGTTGATTGGAGTATGAAGGGAGCATCTGGAATTGAGGTGCGCCTCTATGGCATTGGCGCGACTCTGTGGCTCTCAGCTTCGTCGACGCGACTCTGCGGCTCTTGGCTTGCAAGATGACTGACTTCGATGCGCTGGTGCCCTCCATTATACTGATCTCGATAGTTTGGCCACACAATTCAAACCCGGTACACGTTGCATCTTTGGAGGTGCTGGCATGCCGCTGTCCTGCTCGACTTCTGTATTCACGGCTCATAGGCTCCAGTACGCGACGACCCGGCGTGAAGCTGCGCCGTTATACGCCACGCTCATTGTTACCACGGCGTGCGTCTTGCCGCCGGTTGTGGCTGCGATCCACGTGGGCCATGCGACGAGGTGGAGGACTTATAACGATGAACCCTGTCGGGAATGCCGCTGGGCAGGAGCTCGAACACGGCACTCTTGACAGACTCGGAGTGGGTGACGGTGGTTCTCGGTCGCTCGAGCGCTCAATGTCTTCGACATGTAGTATGGCCGCGGCATATGCATATATATATGACCTTGAGGAACGCAGCTGTGAAGTTCTTGAGTTGGACACGCTCTTCCACGTCCTTGTACCCAAGCTCAACGAGAGATCTAGCAATAGAAATATCTATTTTATCAGGAATACTCTTACGGGAACCAAAGTGAATAAATGTTAGAACTAAATTGTGAATGCCGACATCGTTGGCACCCCTCAGATAATCTCCCGAAAGTATCTATGCTTACGGGAAGTCAACCAGTATGGCGGTCCAAGTGCACATTTATTATTTATGAGAAGATATCGTGTTTACGTGCATTTTTGGCCATTTGAGGCAACGGTAATGTTTTGGGACAGCAAATATTTCCATCCTGCCCATGCACACAATTTAATTTTCTCCCGCCTCATGGCAGACAACATGTTTTTGAGCTCTTGAATGAATATATTTTTAACGTCGCGAGAAAAAAATTAATATTTTTTTAACAAGTCAACAAAATTGTTTTTCTCTTGCATTGCACATTTTTTTTGAGAGAGAGTGAGATATTTTTCTCCTTTGAATAACCTTAACCTTATACGTGGTCATGGTTGGTTCATGCTTTTGACAGCCAAGCAGCCAAGTCACTTGCTTCGGCAGCTTGTCCGACACCGATTGAATGCAGATGCGCGCACACGCCATGGAACTTCTAGATCTCACTCTTGCCTCAATCGTGATACAGGATCCTCAAAATTTACAAGAACGAAATCAGTTGATTAGAAAATGGTAGGATATCTAGTGTAAGGCAAGGCTTCGTAATGAGAGTGGGTATTCCAGTTGCGACAAGAATATACGTGAATTAGAGTAGGAATAGCTATGTCCAAGAGACATGAGGAGATAACGTAGATCGGATAGTCGGGTTGAATAGTATCACGGAAGTAAATGGGAAAGATATTTAGTTGTTATCGGGGCGGGTCCAGAAATGAGGATCCACCTCAAAGTCGGACGGATCCCAAACCATGAAAGGCTTGGACGTGAATGTTGAATAAACACCGTAATTAGAGTATCTGGACGTCCTAGAGATTTGTAAAGGCGAGGAGGCTGCCGCCGCTGCACTGAGAGAAGGGTGCGGCTGTGCTGTTGCTGGTGCAGCAATTGTAGTCGGAGCTGAAAGAGGAAGTGCAACGCCGCCACTAGAAGCAGATGTGCTCGAGGTTTGGAGGACAGCAGCGGCAGAAGGAACCACAGGAGCTGAGGACATGATATCAGGAATGAGAGAGGCGGGGAAGATGTCTTCTGAGTCCGAATCCTCAATCGACACCAGGCTGCGAGCAGAGGCTGAACAGGAGCGGTCAAGACATGCCGCAGGATATAATTGGAGTACATACGGGACTCGGCTTTCGCCTTTCCTGGGGCATTGTTTTTCCGACGTTGCTGTGCTATTTAACCATTAGCAGAAGAAAAGGAATAGTAAAATTCTGCATACCAATGCTATCATCATCTGAACCGGCCCACTGCACATCAACCTCCTCCTCTTCTTCCTCGTCATCCATCGACTCGTAGTTGTCAGACTCTAATGCGTCTCCAGCCTCAAAATCCCAGCCATTTTCGTATATTCTTGCTGGAACATGGTGGGCCGACACTGAAGCCAATATCAATTACATGTGTTAACACGATGGAAGCTAGTGCTTACGAAGATAAATCCGACGGCTCGCTATGCGTGTGGTGTTACCGAGGTAGCGATTGGCTTCTTTAGCATCGCAATCATGCCGGGCACGGGTGACAGGGTAGAGTTGGTACGAATCATGAGCTGCCAGTGGAAAGTCGGGGGCGAGGCTGTGGGATCAAGGGGATACAACACGTCCATAAGAGCGAAGAACTCTGGGAATTGCTCTCGATATAGCTTGTCCATTGCATAAGCGGACCAATCTAGATCGAAGGCCAGACGTTGACGCAGACCATTCACGGCGAGATGATGCAGTTCCATCTGAGCAATGGTGGCATCCTTCGGATTGGCCCACGTTCCCCCATTCTTGTCCAACTGGATTCGCATTAATCATTGTACAACTCGTCCTTGACAGGAAACTTACTGCGTTGTATACAATGAGTATTATTTGACCGAGGACAACTTCCTTGGACGAAGAACGCCGTTTCTGCTCCAGAGGTGTGAGGTATCGAAGGCGTACAAACTATCATACATTACCTTTCTGGGCCTGAGGGATGTGTCGTCTGCTTTTCTTTTAAGCCCAGAATTGGTTTCTTTCAGAGCAGCGGCCTCTGATGTCTTTGTTCTGGAAAGTGGAGCCTTTGAGGAGGACGCAGTTGGTGTGGAGACAGGCTTTAGTACTGCCTGGGGAGTTTGGTATGATGCGACGATAGTTGCCGCGGAGACAGTAGGGACAGAGGTGAGTTTCGGTAAAGGATGATACCCCTCAGGGTGTTTACAAGTACATTTTGAGTCGACACTATCGATAAAGCGGCGACATCTGCATTGCTGACCATCAGTATCCCCGGAGCAATACTGCGGATCCATCGCCCAAAGGGAAGCGTCGAATCAAGGCGTGGCAATGGGATAAAGGAGGGTATTAACGAGCGAGAGGGGTGGGATGAAAGAGAAGAAAGAGACTGAGACACGCCCACGCGTCACAACAAGTATCCACTATGATGACACTCAAATTTGGACGGCTGAACAAAATACACCCACAGAATTTTATGATCATCCAATAAGTAAAATATTTACACGCTGGCCTACAATACTACTCAGATTTGAAACTCTGCAAATAAGTTACAAAATGACAACCTACTTTCTGTCGTACAAGAAGTAGCGCCCCAGGTCACCCGAGCGGTACGTCCGGTCATGCACACCCTTCCAATAGCGCGTTATCGACATTGACTCGCGGAACGATGGCTTGCCATGTGGCGCGCTGTGCGTGGCGGTGGCAGGCTGCGACGTC